>CAUDNR010000233.1:12945-36632 GCA_958430865.1 Entrophospora sp. SA101 | reverse complement strand
TGAGAAATAATATGGCAAACTTTGTGAAATTCTGCAAATAACTAATTTCAAACATGAGACACATTTTTTACTTATGCCACAAAGGTCGTTAGAACTTGCTAATGTGGTCAATTTTCGAGTCAAACTTTTTTCAGAAAATTCCAGTATTTTCATTTTTATCTTTTAAGGTTTGTAAAACAACAATGGTTTGTTTATATGGGGTGAAACTTCAGTATATTATAGTATTTGATATGAAGATTAATTTTTACTTAATAAGCAAGTGTGATTGAGATAGTAAAATTTTTAGTTTTTGTCATGTCACTTTATCCAATTATTTGTGATGATCTGCAGGTGTCCCTATACTTTTGTCCAGGTAGTGTACCTAGAATTAAGCAATGTTGAGGATGCTATTTATTGAAATAATATATAGCATGTTATCCTGATATATTAATGGTTCAAATTATAATAAGTTATAATATATATATAAATATTTTCCTTTAATAAAAATCTTAGTTCATCACAATTAATATAAATTTCATACAGTAATAAATACCAGCCAGGCTCTAATATTAATGATACTATAATAGAGTTAATAAATAGGAATATATGGATGAATATATATATAAATTATTGAGAAAATAAATTTGAATTTTCTTATGTCCATAATAAATAGAATTAATGGATGAGCATATATGTGAATTATTAAGAAATTAATTTGGATTTTTTTATATCTATAGTTGTTAATGAATAAACAACAAATTATGTTTTTAATAAATAGAAGTTATTAATAAATGAATATATATATATATAATTTTATTATGGCTTATTATTGACAATTTGTTGTAAATAGTTTTATGTGACCCTTTATTTTATCTCATTTAATATGTTTCATCTGATATGTTTTTCAACTAATATCTTTTTTAAAATAGAGTATGCAGTATTCCGCCTCTTGTTAAGAACATTCATTGGCAGCTATTACTATTTTTGGTTATATCATCTTAAATATTATTGAAGTAAAAAGTGAAAAGTGAACCTAAAACTATACTTAAAAATGAAATTTTCTTCAACTAATAATTTCTTATATCTTGTAAACTTTGCAGTAATCCTAGGTGATCCTCAGAGTATATATTCAGATTATACATGCAGCCCAAATTGGTTTGGTGATTTCAATGGTCAAAATTATTTCAATTTTGATGGTAGAAAGTAGAAATTAATTATGGCACTCATTATTAAAAACATAAGTGTAATGCCCCTTTACAACAGTGTCAAAATACTTTGGGCTGCATGTATGGACAAGTAGCTAAATTAGACTTGATATTTCCTTCCAGCTCTCTTGAAAAAATTTACAAAATTAGGAAAAATGCTTAAAGAAATTAAGAGCAAGTATGAGAATTATATAAACAATGCTTATCAACATGAATTTGAGAGAGGATATTTAACTCCAGAACGTAATATTAGCAATGTCAGTGATATTCATATCATTGATACTAATGAAATAACTCCTAAAAAAATCCTGCTAGATGAAAAAAAACATTAACGCAAGTCACAACAATTATTGCATTGCTTTTTATGATTAAGTATTATAATAATTAATTGACGATCCGTCTATGAATGAGTGAGCTCTAGATAGGGATCGGAGGAGGAAAAATGTCACAAATTTCACCAATTGACGTCCTTGTATAAAAAAATGGTACTATACTTTAGTATTATAAAATCATATTTTTTGATTTTAGGTTATGAAACAAATGTCAAAGAACATATTTATGTATTTTTTTTTAAGAATATTGAAAAAAAAAGGGTTTACTTTTGGGATGTAGAGATGAGAGATTTTTCATATATAAAAAAGTTTTTACGTTTGTGTAATAACAACAAAAAAATATAAATTATTCACTATAATTAATCAATTTGAGTATTCAATGGATTGAAATAAAACAGATGAACAAATAAAATATAATTAAGATTGAACAAAGAATTGTGTTATGAATAGAAACACTGTTTTTGAAACTCCGAAACTATTTCAAATTCCGAAACTATTAAATTCCGAAACTGTTTTTAAATTCCAAAATTCAAAACCAAAAATGAAATCGTAAAATTTTTTTTCATTTAAATTTTATCACATGACGGGGATGTGGAATATATTTTTGCAGATCATTATATATTTCCTTCAGTTTTTAATATATAGTAAAAAGATAGACGGATCGTCAATTAAATTAATGCCTTTTTTCAAACAAAGGTCTGCAAAAAAAATTTTTTGAACTCTGCAATTTATGTTAACTTTGTCTGGTTTTGCTGCAGTATGCCTCATTTAAAATACATCTTAATTTAAAACTTTATGTTGATACAGTTTTAATAAAGAAAAAAATGAAAAAAACAGTTTTATTTATTATATTTATTTTTATATATATGCTTACCCTTATTTGTTGAATATTTGTTCAAAAATATGATTTGAATTTGATTTCATTATTGTTATATTTGATGAGAGCAATGCATTCTAAAGTTCTTTATATTAAACATGTATAAGAATTTTATAAAACTATGGCTCTTGTATATGTGTATTTTAATCTCAATAAAAGTATGATATGTTTGTATTAAAATCATCTAAATAGTTCTTTTGACCATAAATAATAAATGTTTCGCAAATTCACACTTGAATTGTTAGTTACCCCGGTAACACTATTTCCGATTAATAATCAAGTCATAAACTGATTCAAGTGCTCGATATTTATTTTTGTTAAATTGTTTTTATATATATGATCATTTACCTAATTTCTGATATGGTTTTCTAATTATTATACAAAATATTAACTTCCTGGGATTTTTATTTGAATTTTATGTATATTTGAATTGTTTTTCATATCTGATTTAAAAGATCTGATAAAAAATTTAGAAACAATCTTTAATAATGTTTTTCATATCAATTAACAAAGATAATATTCAATAAATGATTTAAATGTTCCTTTATGAATTTCCTGATGCTTGTCACCAATATTGATTGCTTTAGTTCACATGTTTCTGGGTAAGTATGTCGAACAAGCATGTTAAAGTACTAGTAGATGGTCTTTTTATTATATCTAGAAAAAAATAATAAAAAATGAATAAATAAATCAATACAACGAAATTAAACACCTTGCATATGAATTTCCTAATTTTTGTTAGAAGCATGCTTTGAACAAATCACAGATTATCGACAGATTATGAAAAGGCAAGTTTAGTACTATTTATCTCAATAACGAATTAATTTTTTTTTTAAAAAAAAAAATAACATCTTGTAAATTCATTTGTATATGAGTGGGATCTGATCGACATACCGATAGGGTAAAAAAACCCAGACTGTGCATTGCTAGCCTGACTTTTATATAACGTGATTATTCATTATATATATGTCGTCTGTATATATATCATTGAGGAAGATTATGTTGGAGAATAGAAATATAATTATTAATCTTTTTTAGTTTTTTAGGAGTTATGATTATCTTTTTTTGATTAGATTATTTCATATCTATTTATTTATTTATTATCAATTATTTACTATAAATTTTTATACTAATACATAATCATAACGCACACACATACATATCTTATTATTTATTTCTAATTCCCATTATTTGATTAATTGATGATAGTACGCAAACAATTGTACAACAAAAATAAAATAAATAATATATAAAGTTTATGGATGTTTTTTTTTTTTTTATTTTTATCTCATCAAAAAAAATATATATATATTTTAAAAAAAAATAAACAAATAAATAAAGTTTTTTTTTAAAATTATTTTTTTTATATTTTTAACTATTCTCGCTCGTGCTCATTCATTCATTAAAATTCAATCCCTTGGAAATTCTCTCGTTTAAAGAAAAATCGAATAAATCAACGAGTACAATGTGTCCAGAACCTGTTAACAATTCTAAAATATCTAGAAAAAAGGTATTATCAACAACACGAAAAGGCAATAACATTAATAATAATAATAATAATAATAGTAATAGTAATAGTAATAGTAATAATAATAATAGCAATAGTAATAGTAATGCTATTATTATCTCGTGTCGTCGGAAATCCTTCAAATCTTCTTTATCAATAGCGGCAGCAAATAATAATGGCAATAATGGTGATGGTAGTGATAGAAATAACAATAGTAAGAATAATAATAATAGGAGGAATAATAATAATGGTACAATAACAATCATTAGAAAAACCTCCAACACCAAAAGATTGTTACCGGCACCAACAATTATTATTTCCCCATCTTTGGCGACGGCGATGACGACGACGAAATCAACAAAAATAATAATACCAGTATATTTTCTACCAACAATAATTAATCGTTCCTTAAACATTTTATTAAAAAGATTTTTAGAAATCTTATCATCTTCTTTATTAATTAACAAAAATTATCAAAAATCCTCCACCCTCACCCCCACTTCCACGACCAACCACAACCACAACCAACATTATCATCAATCAATAATACAATATAGTACGTTACTAATCGAACTAGTAATTGACAAAATCTTACCTTCTATTTTACCTATTTTTTTATCACAGAGAATCGGCGGCCGTATTTTTTTTTCAAAATTGTTGATTTTATTATTTACAAAACATGTAATAAAAAATTCTAAAATTGCACCCAAACATCGATGGCTTTGTAGCAAAAATGGAATTTTAAAATCAAATTTTAAAAAGAAAAATCAATTCGTCGTCGTCGTTAATAAAAAATCAACATTAACATCATCAATAAAACCATCATCATCAACAACATCATCATCAGCAACAACAACATCATCATCAGCAACAACAACAACATCATCAAAATCAACTCGATCATTACCATCACCACCATTATTTTCCGTGAAATTTAATGATGAACCGCCAAAACTTCATATATTTAATAAATCTTTCAAAGAACAAATCCCTGTTCTACAAGTTGCCGGCCCAAGTAAAGGCAAATATAGTAGAGCAGAATTGGACGAACATAAAAAATTTATGCTGACGAAGATTCGTATTGCTGTTCGAAAGAAAAAATGGAAAAGTGTAAAGAGATTGATTAGGATTGCTTTTAAAACTTGTACATATTAATAAAAACAATAGGAAAATTATTTTATTTGGTTCATTTATTAAACAATTTTTAATGATAAAAAAGCAAAAAACCAATTTTCATATACATATAATAAATTTTTGTTTAGTTATATGTAAAAATACTAATATTAATTAAAATCTATGTAAAATATTAATAAAGGATAATAATTAAACCGATTATTTGGTGAAAGCTCCATAATTTTTTATAAAATAAGTTAATTTTATCAAGAATATTCAGGTTTCAACGTGAAATAATCTTCTTTGTGAACAAAATTAGCAACTTTTCTTGTGAGCGAGACAAGAATTTCTTTATTTCTATTGTCTTTCTCAATTTTTTTCTTAAAGGCTCTAATAATGCCTTCAATGTTTACCTTTTTTGTTCTAATTAAGACACATATTTCTTTTTCTGTAATCAAATTAGAATCGGAACTACTACTGCCAGCAGCAGGTTTTGATTTTTTCTCTGTGCTACTACCACTACTTGCACTATTATCAGGTGTTGATGTTGATGTTGATAGTTTTGGTTGTTTTGTTTTTGATGCGGAACTTTTTAATGTAGTAGATGACGATGACGGTGAACCAATGATTGCAGTTGAAGAATCAGATTTCGATTCAGTCTTAATAGTTACAGATTTGGTACTTGCTTTTGGTTTAGATGTGGTGGTGGAATTTGGTGTTGCAGGAGCTGATGAAGATGGCGTGGATGATGCTGTACCTTTTTTAGCTGAAGTTAGAGATTTATTCTTTGGTTTATCAGCAGCTGTTGTCGCAGCTGTTGCTTTGGATTTAGTGGTGGTTGATGATGAGCTTGAAGTTTTATTAGTTGTTGCTGTTGCTTTTGTTTTTGTTTGAGCTGACTTCGCACCACTTTTGGTTGTGCTTTTTCCTTTTTCCGATTTAGGAGGCGAGATTAATTTTGCAGAATTAAGACTAGATGGCAATGATTGAGAATTTTGACTTTCCTCCTCGTCGTCTGTTCCATCGAGTTCAACTGAACTTGCATAAGGATCTGATTCTTTATCACTGTCATCATATGCAACATTTTTTTCCAATGTTCTCACAAGTTTCTTGAGATTTTTTCCTTCAGCTGTTAATTTGTTTCTCTCCTTGTCTTCCTCAAATTCTTCCTCGGCAGTACCACTAAAGAATTTGGTTTTAACCAACACCGGATCTTTGACATCCTCTGGGTTTTGTAAATCAAGATTATCTTCTTCATCGTCTTCAAACACTTGTTCATAGTCCATCTCTTCGAATTCATCCTCATATTTACCATGAAATTTAGATTCTCCTTCATCATCTGATCTTATCAAGTCTGTTTCATTTTCTACAGCTTTAAGATTAGACTTATTGTCATAAATTCCACCTTCCTTCTCTGCCATTTCTCTTTCTTTATCGTTTTTACCAGATCTTCTCATGAACCATCTATCATTTTCACGTTTTTTTGCTTTTCCCATCTAAATATTAATAAATTAATTATCTGTTTACTTTGTTTATAAAAGGAAACACTCCATCATCATCGTTATGATATACTTACAATTTCCTCTGCTTCTTCAATCGTAAGTGGAGTAAATTTTGGTTTTGGCTTAAATTCATACCAATGACTAAGTTGTTTAAATTCAACATATTTTTCACCTTTTTCATTAGTCTATTTTACAACAAGTAGTGTGAGTATATATTTTTTTAAAATATATATATAGTGTGTAATATATATTATATAATATAATATATAATTTACTTTATGAAACATTCCTCCATATCTAACGTCCTCAGTATTACAATATTGTCCAACCCAAGTATTAGATCCGCCAAAATCCTCAAGTACCCAAGGTAATCTTTCTTCAGCTTTTAATTTTCTTGTTTCTTCATCAGCTAAAAAAACCTGCGTTGTTCTTTTCTTAAACAACATTTTTTTATTTTGTCTTGCTCCTGCGTATGGTGCAATTAATGAAGCATCGGCACCTGATGGTGTTATTGCAGCCGCTGCAGCCGCCGCTGCTGCTGTCGTTGAACTATTTACTCCTCCAGCTGCTTGTGAATTCTTGGTTGAGCCTCCAGTAGTTGTAATATTAGCTGTTATTGATGAGGAAGAGGATGAATTAGAAGTTGGCAATGTTTGTACATTACTTCTTGAAAAAGTATTGTTATTGTCTTTGTTATATTCTCTTGCATTGGGATCTTTTCTAATTAGTTTTACTGGTGGTGTAAAATTTTTTAAATCGGTTTTTTTCTTTGATTGTAGTCTCAGTAAATTTAATTTTTTCGCGGGATCGTACTTTAATTTAAGTGGAATAGTTTCAACAAGTTGGTAATTAGGTTTTGGAGGAAGCATGTTTAGTGAATTTTTGAAGTCTAAAAAAGAAATGAATTAAAGTATAAAATTGATTGTGATCTTCACAATAATAATGACAGGGCTTCACAAGGATGGAAAACAAAGCCACACTCCATTGTGTAACTAGTACAATTGTGGTGTAGATCATTTTCTTTCTATTTTTGGTAGAAGTCTTCAGAATTGTGCAATAATGATAATAATAATAATAATTACATATTGATAAAATATATACAAATAGTGTGTGGGCATACATAACGCCACAGAATAATCTCAGGTTTACAAATGGAATATACTTTTTGTTTTTAGATGTTTGCCGTGATTATATTTATTATTATATATTGTTATGTTATGAGGCTAACAACTCGGAGTGTTACGTAATTTTTTTTTTATCAACAGTATCATAGTGAAATTCGTGTTACCTACACTCTACCCTTAAAAGATGACTAATTGGTTTTTCTACCCGAGAATCAACAAATTGATGAAATTTATAATGCTCAAGCACAATATGTGTTTACATGAACGATTATTTAAAGATTCTATCTTAACCATGTGAAAAAAAAAAATCCCCACAAGAAATGCCACTCAAACTAACCATTTAGTTGTCCTTTTTTTTTTTTTTGGTAAAAAAAAAATATATAAATTTCAATTTTTAATTAAACGTGCGGTAAGACATAAATTGATTAGTTTTTTTTTTTTTTTTTAGATAATAAAAATTCTCAATTGCAAATCAAATCTCTTTGTTATTCTATCATAACCTATATGATAATGAAAAGTAAAAAACAAAAAGGTCAATAAAAATTCCAATCTTTTGAATTTATCGTTTTATAATTTATTAATATTAAATATTATAATGTCTCAAACCTACACACGGGCTTATAAAAAAATGTGCTTTCTAATTAGTTGTAAAACAAATATTGATTAAAATTCAAGAAAAAAAACTGAGAAATTATCCTGGCTACCTTATAAGAATCATGGACGTGTATTCAATATTTATACTTTGTGTCTTGAGGAGAGGCCATATAGAAAGCTTGTTCAAGATTGAACAAAAAATATAAGTCAGAAGAGTGATTAACATGTGTGAAGGAGCAAATTCACACCAAAAAATCTGTTCACAATTTTTCCGTTTTCTAAATTTTAGCTTGTCAACATATGCCATATGTATTGAGTTACATATAAGAAATAGGATAGACGCAATTAAAAAACATTCATTTATTTTCAAATCTAATAACGAACGGGGGAGCTACCTGGATCACTATCTGCATAAGCAGCTGTAATTCCTTTTTTGTTTATCTTTTTGTGGTGTAATGGGTGTGGTGGAAGAACACCGGAGAGATTGGACACTTTCATATCTGAATCACTATGTTCATCTTGTAGTCTATAGATGATTTCGACGACTTCCACCAACCAACACTGTTAATCAAGAAGATAAGTTAATTGTAAAATTCAGCAGAGCAAACAATATCAGTCAAAGGAAAGTTCATTTCCCCGAGATCCCACAAGATAACAACAAAATCAAAAAAATATTTCCATTCTTCCTCGAAACAAGTAGGAATGATTGTCTTGTGTGTTCGCTCGTATTGCAGAATGCCGTGAGATGGAACATGCATCCTCCATAACTCAATTCGGTTGTCTATGAAATGCAAAGATTAAAACAATAATATATCACGGACAAAATCTCGATAAACACCTACCATAAGTATGTAGGGAAAACACGCTCATTCTTGAGAACGTTTCGCACGAAGCTCCTCGAAATCGTTCTCCGATCTCTTCCAGCATATATGCATTGCCTATTGGCAATTTGCAACAACCATCCCACGTTGATCGAGGGAGATCTTTATCGCCATACCCACCACTTATCTCCAAATGTCCGACTTCTATAGAAGATTTCTTTAATCGCACGGAAAAGACACCATCTGCTTTTTGTTCAAATGAGGTGACACACTTGCGCCTTTCGCGGCATGCTTTAACAGAAGACAAGATTATTTCTCCTCTTAAGTAGAGGGTATCAAGATTTGCAAATTCATAAGTAACTAAATATCACAAAAACTGTCACAAATGAAGACCAAATTCGCTCACATGTGATAATGCAAATTCTTTTCTAAGCCAAAAAGCATACTTTTCAAGGAAAGGTGAATAACGTAACCACCGTAGTCTGATTCTGATATATTTGATTGTTGCATGATTGAATATTCCGGAAAGACATCCTGATGACTATGAGAAAAGGAAGAAATTTCAGTTTATGGAAAACCAAATACGGTCATAACGAATAAATAATACTTACAATATTGATAGAAGGCTTGTAATATCTAGGGGTTAGAAGAATACGTAATAGTGACCACTGGGGTTGGGGCGGTTCAAAAAAAACTGGTTCGAATCGCGGTTTAGTGAAACTAACTTCTTATTGGATAAATCATATGGGTATCACAAATGTATTTTTTTTTTATAATAATAATAAATATATTAAAGAAAGAAATGTATTAAAAACCAAAACTATTTTCCTATATTGTTTGTAACCAGCTTTTCATACACAGGCATGCCCGTGCAGTTTCTGGCAACAAACGATTTCGTGTTTTACTGATCGTATACCCGGCGATTGAGAATGTTTGCTCTGAAAAGTAATCTTGTGCTATATTGCTTAGGATTGGGTATTCCTTGACATGTGCCTTCCACCATAGAAGAGGATCAGTTTCTTCATCTATTTGTAGTGCGAAATAACGGTCTAATTCTGATCCCGTGGATACTGAAGAAGTTCGCTGTGGCATTATCATCCTGGTCGAGCTGAGTGAAATATCTTCTAGTGGAAAATGCTGACATTCTTATCGGAGACGATGTATTTGTAGAGTGCACTTTATATGTTTCATAAATGTTTTGGACATATTTACGAGCACTTTGCGTGTATTCTTCAGTGAAAATAGACAGCTTAATTCGGGGATCTAGAATTGCTGAAGTAATTGAGGAATTATCCATGATGTTCTAGTGTTCCATGTCGCAATCCAAGAAAGGAAACCAAAATGGTCGCAAAGGTGGTTGCAACCAGGTGTCACAAACCATTTTTATATGTCGCAAATATGGTTGCAACCATCACCAAGAATTGCGACCAGCATCTATATGATGTTCCAATACTCTCCAATTTTTTGATTTATCGAAGCTGCTATGTAAAATAAATTTTTTTTGAATATTTATCTAGGTGCCTCTAAGGTTGCTTGCCGAACTTCCTCCAGAAATCAATCAGCAGGGTTTCGGCAGGTTACACATTAATTGTTTATTAGAGTTTCGGCAGAGTTTTGCATTTTGAGGTTTCGCCATTTCGGCATAGTTTCAACAGGATTTTTGATAAGAATTAATATAGTTTTGCCGTGGTTTCAGCAATTACTGAGGAGGTTTCGCCCACAACCTTATACTAAAGTGATCAAAAAAGAATTTATGGAGTGAGAACTTGGAATTTACAATTTATAGTTATAATCAAAAATTTTTAAAAACCCTATTGTGATAATAATATTAAAATATTATTTTTTTTTTTTGTAAATTTTGGAACTTTTGTTCGATTTAAAAATATAAATAAATATTAACTTTATTAATAATTTTTTTTCCAAGGTTTAATTAATAATAAATCCGCATTGGTCCAGTGGTTAGGATTTCGCGCTTTCACCGCGACGGCCGGGGTTCGATTCCCCGATGCGGAAAACATTTTCGATATTTGTTTTTTTATTTTTAAAATAATAATTATGCACACGTTGGATGATTATTTTATTAAGGGTAGACAACGATCTAAATAAAAATTAATAATAAAAGGTAATGAATGATAAATTTGATTGATACAAGAATTATTATTATTTGGTTACAATATTAATTAATACAATAATTTTCTAAAAAACAGACCATTTGTTATTATTACCAACGGAACCATTTTCTGCTACCTTTTCCCTTATTTAAAAATAAGATATGCATAATAATGATGATATGTTTATAAAGTATTTCATTTGTGTTTAAAAAGAAAATTCGATTTATTTTTCACTGACATGTAAGATATGTAGAATATATAGAAAGAAAAATACTATTGACTTCCACTACAACCCCTCAACTGGGGCTAGTTTAATAGGAAAGGAGTAATTAGTTTGTCGAAAAAATATCATCTTTTAACCCACACATAATTGATAAAATAACAATTACCCTTAATAATTACGATTAATTATTTAATTTTATATATGCATGGCGATCGCATTATCCCGTTTATCGTTAAATAAATCACATGACTACTCTTAATTAGTATTATTGATTCCATAAATATATCATTATTTTTATTGGTACAAACAATTACACTGTAAGATCCCCTAACTTGTTACATTTTTTGGTTATTTTGACGTATTATCAAATTAGTAAATTAATAATAATCACTTATTTGGGAATAGTAGGAGAGTTTTCAAATAATAATAAATAAAATAAGACTTGAATATAAATTTTGTGACTTTCTAAAAAACAATATTTAACATGTTGCGAAAAAAACTTTCCTCTTTGTTCTTCGAAAATTTTTTTTAACGAATTTATATATTATATATTTATTCATTTATCACAAAGTGCTACTACTTACTATCCCTTGGCATAAAATTAGAATTTTAACACAAACTATTCTTTCTTTTGCCGTACACCAATAATATATATTTTATATATATTATATACATATTTTTCTGTCTGGGTACAGGAAAAAAAGTTTTTAGATACATACATACCTACCATATAAATACTCTGTCATCTTTTTTACATTTAAAAACAACATAAATATATAAATATAATAAATTCTTAAATTTTTTACACAACATTTTCACATTCATTTCAAATTCTTCCTCGTATATATATAATCTACTTTGCTGGACGAAGCGCACTTTTAAAAGCATTTGTTTTTTGTAGTCTTTTAGTCGTGTATATAAATAACTTTATATTTATCATTTATAAATAAAAAATGGGTAAAGTGGTTTGGAGTCAGTGGGGAAGATTAGTGGCACTTACTGCTGGAGTTTGTAAGTTTATCTATTATCATCATTAATCTTTAAATTACAATTATTTTGAAATAAAAGAAATTAATCAAATATATTATATTTTGTTTATTAGTTGAAACAATAGGAGGAATATTTGGTATTTTTTATCAATTGTCGATGTTTGGTAAATTGACTCCGTAAGTTTTTTTCTTCAAATTTTAATTGTTCTTCTAATTTTAATTTTAATTTAATTTTAAAAAAATTTCAAATAATTACAGGATATTTGACTCAATTATTCTTAATATAAACATTGTGGCTATTATTTGCATGTATGTATAAAAAATGTTAATGATTGCTAATTAATTATGCTCGTGCACACTAATTAACATCTTTCTATTTGATACTTGTGTAGTGTATTTGGAATAATCATTGTATCGATAGAATATCCGATTCCACCACTACGAAATACAATTCTCACAAATACATTTTTCATAAAAATATTTTTTTATTTAATTTTTGGAGCTTTCTCAATTATAAATTATCAAAATGTTAATCCCGGATTATATTTAATTATCTCAAGCCTAATGTATACAAAAGCTTCCATCAATCACGAAACGACCAAACCGAAAGTTACTTCTAGAGTCTAAACTTTTATAATCTTAATAATCAAATAAACTTAAATTATAGTTTTAAAATAATTAATAATTTAATAGTTTGCATTAGCATTTAATTGGTTAATTAATAAAAATAGATGGTAAAAAATACAATCAATTTGATTTTATAAATAAATACAAAACAAATATTTTCGGACAAAAAATTTTTCTTTATTTTTTTTATATAAACAATTGATTGATTTTTTTTTTTTTGAGTTTCGAATAAAAGATATTGTTTCATAGCAATATATCATATATATTTATATTTATTTATTTATTTATTTATAAATAAACCTAAGAATATTATTTTTTTCTTTTAAAAATACAAATTAAAAAAAAAATTTGCCATAGAGAAAAAATAAAAATTCTTTTGCCAGAAAAAAAAATTTATTGTGTATGAAAATAATGAAATCAATATGCGAGTGTATGTTATATAAATGTTTGTAAATATATACTATATATAAACACTTAAATGCTAAATAAAATAGTTTGTGTATGTGCGTGTGTATATATATAAATATGTGTTTTTAAATTAAAATATGTATGTTGTTTCTATATAAAAAAGATATGTATATATAAAGAAATAAATTGCATAATAGAAATAAATTATTTACTATTTTTAAAACATCCTTCACAAACTTTTGACCATACACCTCCCCAATCTTCACTACCATCAGGAAATAATAACATAGAGTATCTAGTATGTGCATTACAAAAAATATTTCCACATCTAAAAAAAAAAGAGATTAAATAATTAATAATTAATTAAAATAATTATTATTATACGAATATATCAATCGATTTAATATAATTAAAATTACCTTCTACAATGATGTCTTCTATTCCATAAATTGAAGTTCACACTACAACCTGCTTGTTGACACATTGATACTTCATCATCTTCAACCCATCTTTTTGCTAACCCTATATAAGTTATTAATTACTTATTTAATTATTATTATTAATAATATTTATTTATCTAATTAATTTACTTTATTTCACATACCAAAACGAGATTGATGTCTGACACGTTCCTCATCAGTGAATAATGATATTGGGTTTGTATATGATTGTCTACGAGACTAAAATAATGTCATAAGTTAAGATATGTATATGTTAGAATACATATACAAATTATATACGCTAAACACATATACATACACTACACATAGAAATATATACACATATATATATATACCTGAGGTGGTGATAGACAACGAGCAGGTACTAATTCAGAAGGATTGAATTCATCAGAACTATGATGATGATGATGATTGCTATTGTTGCTTTCTCTTGATCTAGATTTTTGTAAGTTTATTGAATCAACTGATTTGTTGTTTGTCTGATGATGATGGTGGTGGTGATAGTGATGGTAATGATCTCTCTTGTTAACACCATCATGATTTACAAGTGTGAAATTTGAACCTACAGATGATTTATTACGATTATGACTATGGATATGATGTAACTTATACTGATTGTTATAAGTTTTATTGGTTTTTTTGTTGTTGTTGTTGTTGTTGTTGTTGTTGTTGTTGTTATTATTATTATTATTACTACAGCTATTATTATTACATTGACCTGATGACAACAAAGAATTTTTACGTTGTTGTTTTTCGTTTCGTAAACGAACCATTTTACCCTCCAATTCTTTTAATAAACCTTCCATTGAATTAATCATGCCAGATTGTCCTTCAGTCACCGCTTCACATTCCCTCAGTCTTTCCAAATATTCTTTTTCTTTTTCTTCCAGTAATAATTCTATTTTTTCTTTGAAATTTATCAATGTCATAAAATCTTTTTTGCTTTTTTCAATTTCTGATTGGAATAATTCCAATTCTTTTGCTTGTTTAACACAATTGTTCATTATCATTTTACATTCCAGTGGCAACTCATCACTACTATTGCTACTACTACTACTACTATTATTAAAAGTATCACTGTCATCATAAAATATTATTGATGATGTTGATATATCGTCTTCACAGTTTACTATTGTTGACAATTCCAAAGAAGGTTTTTCGATTCTAGAATTTAGCAGAGCATTATAAGTCTCTAAATCTTTTGTACTTGATTCCAAAGTTTTAGTAACTTCTTTTTTAGTTTCTTGATATTCTTGTTCAAGTTGTTTCTTCCCTTCCAACATTTTCTTATGATTTGCTTGTAGTGATACCAAACTACTTTTCACAGCAATGATTTCTTTTTTTAATGTATAGAATTGCCTTTTAAAAGATGAAGATCTCTTGATTTTTGAATCTATTATTTCTTCATCGTCTTCTTCTGAAGATAAAGATGACGACGATGACGACGACGAGAATGTATAATGTGATTCTACTTCATCATCATTATCATCATCATCATCATCATCATCATCATCATCATCATCATCATCATAAATCATATCTGTTACTTTCTCTATATGTTCATTAAAATATTTATTATCATTATTATTATTATTAACATTGTAATAAAAATTTTGATATTCTTGTTTTGAAGGGGGGGTCATTGATACTCTTGGGATATAATTTGATGATGATGTTATATCAAACATTAATCTTGGTGGCCTTGGTATGTTTAATTCTTTGCTATTACCACCGTCACCACTATTGTTATATTTTGATTGAGTTGTTATATATGATTTATTCCGATTATTATTAAGTGATGATGGTATTCTTACTGCTTTTACGTTAATATTTGCTGCAAATATATTATTTGAACTATTTGATCTCCTTCTTTGTCTCTAAAATAATAATTTTTGAGAAAAATTTTTTAAATGATTAGAATATTATTGAGCATCTATTTATATATAGGTTTTTATATGTACGATATAGCATGGTGCATATAATTGTTTATAAAAGGAAGAAAAGGGTGATTATTGTGATTCTTATTGAATAAGTAAATAAGTAAATTTTTAATTATCTTAAAATATCGAAAAAATGCAAATTTATCTCCCTTTTTTTTTAAAAAATAAAAATTGCTTGTAAAAACTAACAATAATAATTAATAATATATTATTCTATTATGATGATTACTATTAGATGATTATTACTTACTGGAGGTTTCCGATTGGTATATTTATCTTTAGATTTATTTGAAAATGGCTCCACTGCCAAATTCATTACTAAATAATCTTTTGAAATTCAAGATTTAAAATTTATTACTAATAAAAAAAAATATCAAATTTATTTTGGGACAAAAAAATTTTTTTTAAAAAAAAAGCTTAATATATATATATATATTATCTTTTTGTAAATATTAAAAAAGCATGTTTTTTGATAATAATAAAAAGATGAATTTTTAGGTGATCATTCCGTGCGTAACAATAATAATAATAATATTTAGTATTTTTTTGGGGGATGATCATGAATGAAATGCTCCTTTTTTTATTAACACCAATCACTTTAAAAATTTTTTTTTTGTTTTTCGATAATTAATTAATCGTTCTTTTTTAATGATCATTGATTTTTAATTAAATTGTTGTTAGTATTACAACAATAATTTCCTCAATGAGTTTTTCTGCTCATTATAGTATGTGATTGATAAATAGTTTTCCGTGGTAAATTCTATAAATATTTGGAATCTACTTTATTAGCCACTTTCTCAAAATTCGATGAACAAAGCCACACTAACTTTAAAGGGAATGAAGGTAGGTTTGACCGAAAATGTGAAACTACCTACCCTACATACATATAGAGTTGGAGTTTATTTTTAGAAAACGTTTACATGAATATATATTAATATTTTTAATATATATATACAGTTCACAAAAATTCGCTTATTTAGTATGTTCCTTTTTTTGTTTTGGTCAACAAAATGAAAAAAAAAAACAGATTTTAAAAAGTCCTTCCTTCCTGGCACATAAATAAATCAAACATTGAAGAACAACCAATTCACATGTCAAGAATTGATAATGCTCACACTCGAACTTTTCCCCAACTTTTTTTAATGTTTATCATACATTTCTTTTGAGAAAACATGCGGTGTGGCAAAATGTAAATAATTATGTGTGGCTGTAAATTCTTATTTGTCATGTATAACCAGTTGTGGAAAATTCTTTTAATTAAAAATGTGTGCTTATAAATTGGAAGATCATTACGTTATACTGAGATTCCGTTTTACAAATGAATTTATATTCATTGCAATTACTTTAACAAATTGTTGCAGTGAGATACGCACGTTTTGATATGGGTGTTCTAGAAGTTGGTGTTGTATAATCATAGTATTCACTGGTGAGATTATTACATGTGATACCCGATTAATTTCGCCAGCCATCAAAAAAAGTCATTAATTTCTAAAGGAATTACTTGGGAAAATAATATATTTTATTTATTATATAATTATTTTACAAACATATGGGATTCTCTACTGAAATGAAACTAGGGGTTCCCCGACAAAATTGAGTTTTTGCATTGGCAGGCTAAGTGAACATTAAGATTATCAGAGTACTAAATCATACCTTTGTCACAGCGGATGAACAGGACACATAATAATAAGAAAATTTTATTTATTGTGACAAGATTATAATTATAATTAGTAGTCTTGCCACAGCGGATTTTTATATGTTTTATATGTGAGGAAAAAATTTTAAAATTTCGTTATGGCAAGGATTTGATTATCTCAATCTCAAAGTATTCTTTTGATGGTAACACAAATAATTTATTTGATCACGATCTTGCATTCTTATTGGCTGATTTAAAAGTCTGCAAAGTAAAAAAAGTCAATCGACCAACTTTTAAAGGGTAACAACCGAATTTTTATTTACAGGTCAATACGCTGAATCTCAGAAATCATTTTCGTATTAAGAAGTGATACCTTCAGAAAAAGTTTTTTATATAGTGCAAGTCACCTTAGTCCCACAACTTTCTGTGCCACGCCGCAATAAAAATTTTACAGTCACATGATTTTTGAAAATTTCAATTTATTCCTATATATACATATGTAAATGATGATTAGAACAATAAACAACAACAATAATGATTATAGTGATGCTATTAAAATAAAAGTGAAATTTATATAACTATTGAATGATTGATAAAACCTTTGTTAGTATATTTTTTTCATAGATCTTGCTTGTCCTTAAAGCTTACTCCTACACAAACTATTAAATAATTGATAAATGTTCATTAGAATATTTTGCAAATTGCATATTTCTTTGATTAATGCAATAGTCTATTTGTTAGATTTAAAATAAATGAATTTAGCTGTTCTTTGTATTTTTTTTTTAATAATAAAGATAATTCTCTTCCCGTTCATCTAGAAAATTCACGTGACAAAGATCTGCAATATAAGGGAAATTTTTCAGATTTTTATTTTTGTTTCAATTCATCTATTTTTGATATTAACTTTTTTGTGTGTAACACGTCATTTTAGGGCTAAACATAGTAAATTCAGTAAACTCGTGCAACTTTGAAGCTAAAGACTAGTGCCGTAATCCAAAAAAGGAAAAAGTATGGTTGCAAAAGTGGTTGCAAAGGTAATTGCAACCACTTTTTATATGCCGTAGATACAATTACTACCATCATCATAATTTACGGCACTAGTCTTTATTTGAAGCTCGAATTCTCCACAACAATATGACATATCAATGAAATGAAATCGTGATTTTGTAAAGGAAGGTCTTGGCTTCAAATACACGATTTATTTTGGGGTGTTGCATTTCCATTTTTGGAGAATTTGAAAAATCTACATAACCAATAAAAAGCTGTGGGACTAAGTGACTTGCATCATAAAACAGAAAAAAATTTTCGGCTATTACAATCAAATAGCCGAAAAACTATTTAAGGGATAGTCCGTTGTGGCGAGGACCGTTGTGATAGTGACAAGGTTTGATGACTGTATGGCGGATTCACACACCCCCAAAATTTTAGTGACCAACGTTTAACAAATTTCAACCAATAAAAAGCAAGAATACTTATTTACAAAATTTTTGAAGGAAAAACGAGCATAAATATAATAATAAAAGGTAAAAAATACAGATGCACGTTGCTAATCCAATCAAAGATTTTATAAACCAAAGCGGTCTATATGCATGCATATTTTATATGTTAAAAAGGTTAAATACCATTACTAAATGAAACTATTTGTTCAATCTCTCCTTGTTGGTAATGGTGATGAAATAATGTTCTAAAAGATTTCTTTGTTTTTTTTTTTTTTTTGATGGTCGGTCGCGTAACAAGTATCAGATGGATTGTTTAATCATATATAGATCAGTTTTTTCTGAAAGGAATAATAAAAGCATTAATTGATTCTTAATATAATTAATCTGATAAAATAATATTTCCCTTGGTCACTTACATAAACAAAGATTGCTAGATTGTCTAATTGTAGATTAGTTTTTTTTTCTGAAAAAGAGAATGAAGGTATTTATTATTAATTGACACCTTGGTAAAAAACAATATTTCTTTTTTTTTTCCTTTGTAGTCGCGTTCACTACCAAATATATTAATATTAATATTAATATTGTCTACTATGGATTCGATTTTTTTGAAAAAAGAAATAAATATATATAATAAGATAATAAAATTTTGCTGTTTAATGTATGTGTTGATCCAGGCTCTAGATTAGATGTAAATGATAAGAACATTTTTGATCCAATGAAGTTTCTTCTACGATATGCGATATGTAGGTATACCCAGTCTGAAATATTACACATTTAGTGATATTATGTAAAAAAATCAATAAATATAAATAAAATATTTTACTATGGACGTTTTTGATCACAACAAGTCATCCAATTTTTAGTCATATTGAGTATTGAGTGATCTAGAATATAACAAAAATGAAAAATGAAAAATGAAAACTTAACATCATATACTATGCTTTATTGCACTTGGACATTTTTGATCAAAAGAAGTTGCTTCTAATAAAAATCAGCAAACACTTGATATAAATAAATGATCTCATACTTCTCTGATATTAGAGTTTTCAGTGGAACATTCATGCAATATCCAAAAATAAAAAGTGAAATAATGTATTAATATTTCAATGGAAGCATGTAAATTTGCAAAAATAAAAATAAAAATAATTCTTGATTGTTTATGAAGAAAATTGTTGTTTAAATAAACAATGCATTAATAGCTTGAGAGGCAAGCTGTTTAATAAACAAATTACATTACAAACACTATTAATTCGCCTTCAAAAAAATTATCAACTTTTCAATATGTTGCTGCATTCGCCCAACCCACCAATAAAAATTGATTTAAAATACATCTTGTAAATGTTGTATTATTACTTCTTATTTCCTTTCATTTAATAATAAACAAACAAATATAACAGATATGCTGAGAAGTTGGAAAGACTAAGTAAGTTGAAGATGAGGAATATAAAGACAAAAAGGAGTTGAAGTGGTGAAAAAAAACTAAAAGAGATAAATGAGATGAACAAGTTAAAAAATTACAAGATACATTAATGAGAATTACTATAGAAACAGGTAGGCACAAAGTAAAGCATAATAAAAATCATTTTATACTCATTCTATTTCATTTATCTACTTATTCATTTGAGGGATTTTTTTATAATTTTAATCAACTTGGATCCTTTTTTGTCTGTTATCTACATCTTGACTCCCATCAACATTTTTTTCTTTATTTTAGACTCAAAAGTAGTGATGCAATTCATGGACATCCATTCATCTGCATCATCCATTCATTACTCAAAAAATACACCCATTGGATTTCATTGGATGGTCTGGATAATCAGATTGAATGGATTGAACGGATTATCTGTTGGATTGAAGAGATTATATATAGTAATAGTGATAGATTAGTAATTAGAAACATAATAACAGTAATGGTAATAGCAAAATATTATTATCAAAAGTATAGAAATACCAATAATTTTGATGTTTATTGCATTCAAAACTAATTTGATAGGTGAATAGATTTAATACAACTTGAATTTCTTTTTAAAAATAACACATGTTTAAATGATTATTCTAAATTTTAAATGTGACCTCTTACCAATTAATAAATTTCAAACAATCTTTCACTTGGTGTTGAGGTTACAGAAATTGTTTTGCAATCAAATTCAAATCCACCTTCTTTTAAATACTTGCTAATTTCATCCAAAGATGTATTTTGACTTGATCATAAAAAGTTGTATTATTCTTTTGGTGCTATTGTATGTGAAAATATAGTCTATATGAATAAAATGTTCTTATTTATATTATCGAGTTTACATAATTTATTTCGTAATAGTAACTCGGATATTCGTAATGATAATAATAACCATTTCAGATATTCGTAATTTAGATATTCATAATAGTAATTATTTCAGATACTTGTATTATTTTAAAAAACATTTGTAACAATTACAAATATTTAGAAACATTTCAAACATTTGGTACAATTATAAATATTTGTTTAATTACTTAATTTTCAAGTATGTGTTTCAACATTAGAGGGTGAGCTAACCCATGTTTATGAATATGCAAGATATCTAACAACCAATTTGGAACTTTTTTCATCTATTTTGCCATTATCGTCGGATAATTCATCAACCACCATCCAAAAAAAACATAAGAAAGATATGCTATGTGAGAGCTTCATTTGGGTGATAATGGAAGTGTAAAAACATCCCAAGTTCAAGTAAAAGCGTCTTCTCAAAACCCAAATGGAATATGGTTTTTTCTTTTATAGCAAATATAATTTAGTAGGTATACTGTAATTTGTCAAGTATTTATTAAAATTGAAATAAACACAAGTGTTTGAAATAATCATGAATATTCAAAAATATTTGAATTACGAATATTCAAATAAATATTTGAGATTACAGCCAGGGAACCCTAGAATAAGTTAATCTCAAAAAATAATGCCATTACTTACTTTGTATATTAAAAAAATGCTGTATGTGATATTTAAGAATTTACTATAGAGGAAATGCAGATTTGGGGAATTACATTTGACACTTCATCCAATTCTTCTCTGAATTTATACAAGTAGGTTCATTATTATAATCATTATCTATTAGTATAATTAAAAATGAATTTATTGGATTTTAAAATATGATAATAATAAATAAATGATATGGACCATCTAGATATCCTATAATAATAAGCTATCTGTCAATCTATTTTTTTTTTTAGGAATATCCAGATTGATTATTCACTGTAAATTTGGTATTGTCATTGAAGAAATTTGTGAAGGTACTAGAAATTCATCCAAAAATAATTCACCATCTTGTTAATAACATTTGTAATGGAACTTCCTTGCAAAATATTATTTTTAGACTTAGATGCTACTGAAGAAGATTGTGTTAGTTGATAAAAAGGTACTATAAACCTACCTGAAGATAATTTACCATCTTGCTCTACATTAATAACATTTATAATGGAACTTCCTTGTAGGATTTCTTTTAGATCTAGGTGTTACTAAATGAGATTGTGTTATATAGTTATAAAAAAATGTGTCATGAATATCATTAACACAAAAAAAAAGATTTAACATTTGCCATGTCACGATCTCCTTCCAAAACTCGCAAGTCATGCGACTTCCGTGCGGTTTTCTCGCCGATTGTCTCCTTTTGCGTCTAGCCGTGCCTGGTCTTTTCGGTTTTTGGTGCGATCAACGTTTTCACCATATTTAGCAAAAATTATGTCATACGGCAAATGTTTTGTTTTATAAAACAGGTTGCAAAGCAATGCGTTGCAATTGAAACTGAAAATCTTTGTTTTTTAAACCTAATTTTTTGGGAAGGAATTTTTTGCTTTCGCTGGGTGGTAATTTCAGAAAAAATTTTTTTTCTGAAAAAAAAATTGATCTACATAATTTTTATTGCAAAGAAAAAAAAATACAAATAGGAATGAAAAAAAAAAATTTGATCTATGTAATTTTTATTGCGAAAAAAAAAAAATACAAAGAATAATAAATCCTAACTTTTTAAAGAAAAAATGAAGATGGAGATGAAGATGACTAATTATGATAGTGAAAATTATGATGATGATAATGATTTTTGATGAATTTATTAATTTAGAAGATATTGGTAACAATCAAGAATTCTATGAAGATGTTTATTATACAATTAGTATTTAAATATTCAAACCAAAATTGTTATATTATTACATATTAGTGGTATATACCACAATCGATTTCTTGTGTACTTTTTTAGTAGGGTATATACCACTCAATCTTTTATAATATGCTATATACCATCCCTATTTTGGAGCCTTATACGGAATATAATAAAATTCAACAGTCATGTGATTATTTTGTATCAGTAATGAATGATTGATTGAATTTTCCGGTTAAAAAATTTTGCATGACTAACTGGTTAACTCTTAATATTAATTTTAATGGTTAATTAACCAGTCAAAGAATTTTTGCAGGTGCCAACCTCTAGTTTTATTTAGTTGAAACTAATTTGTTATTAACTTATTTCTAAGTTAAACTCATTACAAAGTTAAAACTTTATTACAAAATTATTTACACAAATAAATTAATTAGTAGCATTTTCATTACGATCTATCTAGCATCCCAATTACTTAATTACTATTCAGCAATTTAATTACTAGTCTGCATTTTTTGTGCTGGCGATTTAATTCCAATTAACATAGCAAATGCAATATTATAATGAATAAAATAATGAATAATTAAATTATTTAAGACTGAATTAGAGTATTTCAGCTGAAAAATCACCATTAAATTCTAATTCTAATAGTAAAGTCAAGCATTATCTGAACAA
>CAUDNR010000232.1:13016-36653 GCA_958430865.1 Entrophospora sp. SA101 | reverse complement strand
TTTTTTTGTTTTAGTATTTTGAAGTTGACCAATTGTTACTATAAGCAATTAATGATTATAGATGATCTGCACCGTATGAGTTTTCACTTGAGTTACGCGGTCAGCCCTAATATTAAAAAGAAATATTTAATTTAATAATAAGAGTGGTGATTTTTCATAAATGGGAATTGGACTAGGAAAATCAACCTCTCCTCTGATTTTTTATTTTAATCTATTATACAAGGGTTACAATTGGAAAGAGATAGGGCTTGGAATACTTTCTTTAAAAACATGTGTAACCAATTTTAAAAGGACTGATTTTGCTAGTCCAATTCCCACAAAATGTCGCGACTTTTTTACAACAAAATGTAGTACACTTTTGTCCAGCACGGCGTGCCATAGTTTACTTTTTTTTTTCTACGACACTTTTGAATAAACTTGGAGAGATATCTATCTTTGCTTGGAATCCCTCTCTTTCACTTGGAATTCATCTCCACCTTCACTTGGAATCCATTTCCACCTCCAAGTGAAGACAAAACCACTTCCAAGTGAAACAAAACCACCTCCAAGCGAAGATAATTTTGCCTCCACTTCGATAATTAGAAAAATATCTACATTTATTATTTTTTTTTCTTCTGATCACGCTAATAGAAATGGTGAATATTTCGAAAATTGGATGAATTCTTTCTTTCCCGATGCTGAGTTTGTACATGTCAAAAATAGCAAAAAGGCGAAAAATATCAAATAGCTATTCATAATTAAATTATTTTTTCTAATCAAACTTAGTATCTTAGATTCGGTCATGTACATTTTTCAAATAGAGAGTTGGTTGGGTATTTTATTATAAATATGCAAATCAAAATTTCCGAGGACCAGATAACAATATCATAACATTCACTGCGGCTACAACAAGGGAAACTGTCCCAGGGTTGGCAAATGTGCGGTCCGTTGATGGTCTATTGGTGGCCCATTGGGTCCATTAGTGTAACACTTTAAGCATATTTAGTATTTTATTAATGGCAATGGACCATCTGTTCTCAATGGACCAGTCAATTTGCCAACCCTGCATTAATCCTACCAACAATGCTAATACAATTTCACCTACCAATAACCCCATTACAATTTCAAACACAATCAACACTACTAATGATAATCGAATTTTTAATAACAGTGACCAAGAAGTTTCTAGTGACAGCAACCATTTAAAATTATATTTAATGACAGGATGTATAGTTTGTTCGAAACTAGGTATATGATTCTTGTTATTAACATTTATAAGATAAGATTAAACTAATGTTGTTTGTTTTATTTCATTTTGGGACTGCAATGAGTACATAATTATTGCAAGTGTCCCCACGATACATGTCAGTTTAGATATTGCTGTCGAAGTTGATGGTTCCAATAAGGTCCCAATAAGGTTATTTTTATTATAAGAACATACCAGACATTGGACTGCGACTCCAATTAAAAATCATTTCAAAAACGGAGCTTCATTTGAGTGTGAAATAAATTTAAATTCAAAGTAAGATTTTGAATTTTGAATTTTGAATTCAGAATCCACATTATTATTAGATTAATAATAAAATTTATTTAATATATAGAGTATACCATCATAAGAAAATCAAATTGATATGTAGTGTCATATAATAATTAAAAAAAAAGAAATAACACCAATGTTCACTTGTTGCAGCATGTCGTATTAATATGTAAACTTCGACAAGTCGGTCACATAACCCACCGACCTATCGTGATTATGACGTGATAAATTATTGTCCACTATTTTATGCGACGTGCCACATAAATTATATGCGTTTATCACATGTTGTATATTTCTTGATTTTTGAATTGCAAATTCACATAGTGATAGATTACACATTCACAAATATAAATAATAATGACAAGTCCGGTTAGTAGAAAAGTAGCAGTTGCTTTAGATCCAGGTTCAGAAGAAACAGAGTACACAATAGATTGGATTATAGAAAATTTCTTAAAACCTGATAGAGATGACGTACACTTGGTTTCTGCTTTATACCTTAACTCAGATTTCGATGTAACAGATTTGGGTAAAAAAAAACCATTATATATAGTTTATATAGTTATTTGATTATAATAATACATTTTTTTAATGATAATAATTGTAGGCATGAACATTAATTATGCTCCTGAATATGTTAAAAAATGGGAAAATGAAGTAAAAAAATTTTTCATTTTATTTTTTTATTTGGTCATAGTAGTAGTTATTATATAAAATTTTTAATTATTATTATAATTATTGGAGATTGAAGGAAAAACGCGAAAATCAATGGAACCATTTGTTGAAAAACTCAAAGCAGCTAATGTACATAATAAATATATAATAATCATATAGTAACATCCAATTAATTGATATAAATACTTTACTTGATAGATAAATTGTAAAGTTGAAATAATAAAAACCCAATCAGATTCGCGTAATCTTATAGTTGACTATACTGAAAATGAAAAAGTTGATGTACTTGTTATGGGAAGTAAAGATTTGACTTTGTGGAAAAGGTTGGTTAATGTTATTTTTTTTAAAAAAAATTTTTATTATAGAAAAAGATTACTAAATTTATATATTTAAAGATTATTTTTAGGAAGTTTTTCGGAATATTGTCAACATAATGCACATTGTCCTGTTCTAATTGTTAAAAAACCTAGAAAATAAAGTTTCTATATTATATATATATATATATATACATACACATATATATATCTCTATAAAATCTGTTAAACTGTCATATTCTCTACTCTTAGTACATTTTTCTTGTAGTGTTCCCATTGAATCTTTATTTGCACTATATATACATATAAGTTTACCACATAGCTTTATCAATCAACTAGAATAAAAAAACTTCTATTTTTAAAAACTTTGAAAAAAAAAAAAAAGAAATAGCGATGTTTATCACATGTTTGATGATTGCTCTTTGAAAAATTTTAGCAATGATAAAAAAATTGGGAGCAAATTTAAATTATGTGATTCCAAGCATTCTTAAAAGAACTAAAGGTTCTAATGTTTCAACGATTGCTTCACAACCAACTCAACAACCATATACAGAGTCCATAATTATAAGTAATTATAGTTTTTTATTTTCTGTCTTTTTATGATATTAATAATAACTTTTTTTTTTTTTTATTTGGGGAAAATTTTTTATAAAGAACCTTTTGTTAACCTTCCAATTAACGATCCAATATATTCAAAACAATATCTTATTACAAAATCAAATCAATTATATAATTGGTTCGAAAACCGTAGAAAGTATACATATACATAAATATATACATACATTAATAACCAAAAAAAAAAAAACAAAATTAAAGATTTGATTTGCATTTATAAAATTAGTTTAAAACTTTATCTTAATGGAAAAATTAATAAAAATATGCTTGCAAAAAAGTTCATTGATCTAAATAAATATTTTGCAAGGTAAATATATAAAATTTTTTTTTGTTAAAAATTTTCTTTTTTTCATTACATTTAATTGCATCTAACAACCTAAATTATTGTTTAATTTAGCGGTGAATTGGAAGCTATAGAGGAACTTGTTACCCCAGAATTTTATCGTGTATTTAATTAATGATTATTTTAAAGAATTTCCAAAATGTTATATATGTAGAATAATTAATCAAAAAACATAATTTTAGGTTATAAAAAGAAATTTATTAAATCGACATCTAGGAACATATTATTGGAATGTCTATGACCAAATAGAACCTAAAGTTGAATGCATTCGTGCTGCATCTATAGTACTGGATTCTAAAACATCCTTATATACTCAAGTAATATTAAGCATTGAAATTGATGAGGTAAAGTTTTATTATTACTATTATTATTAATTATTATTATTATATTCGTCGTTATTGTTTTATTATTAAAACAAATAAATCTATTTTTTAAAAATATACATATAAAGAATTTAGTAGTATTTGATATATTTGGAAATATACTTGCAGGAAATAAAAATTACAGTCAAAAGACTACAAGATATGTTGTGTATAATTATAATACAAGAGACAGACCAAATCAATGGATAATAGCAGGAACTTATGAGCCTAAAAAAATAACTAAAAGTTTTTTTAAAGAAACTGGTTTATGGATGTTAAGCTTAACAAGGGAAAGATTTAAAAATTATTTGAAAAATATGAAAAATAAATATTTGTAAGTCTTAAAATTTTTATCATCATTTTAAGAAAAACAAATCTTACATATATTTAAATTTTGATGCCTATTTTTTTTTATTTAAAAATTCCTTATTTAATAAAACACCAACTTTCCTATCTACTTTGATATAAACAGATAAATAGATCCATTAATCATTTAAGTGCTTGATTAATTGATTTTAAAATATTCTTTCTTTTAACATTTTTTTTTTCATAATTTTTTTCAAGTAATAAATCCTTAGAGATTTCTTCATTAATGTTATTCTTGCTATTCAATCCACCTAATAATACATCATCATCATCCTTTTTCATATTTGAAATTTCTTTTTGTTTTTTGTGGTTGTTTAATTTTTCCCTGTCAGAAATACCAAGAGCATCTATAATATATTGAGAAAGCCAACCTAATAAATAGGTAACAAAGATTGCGAATAGTGCTGCAAACACAAAAAAACTCGACAATAGATGAAAATTTGAAATTATCCATTTAATGAATATAGATGGCGTATAAAAAAATATGACATCTAACAACTTGATAATTATGTTCTTATGAGAAGTTTGATCACTAAAATCTCCTTTGGCAGTTGTTTTCAATTTTTTCGCATCAAGATTAGTGATTGAACAAGATGACGTTTTTAAACAGTCAAGAAGCAAGTACGATAAGTAACAAGTTGCTATTCCAAGAATGAAAATAAAATTATTTTTATTCAAATTATAATTGATCATTTTTTTACCAGGATTTGTGTGGCAAAGAAATTGTGCGGGTAATATCTTATTGATGACATCACAAAATGACGTTTCAGTGAAAAGAAACTTCAGGGTACATAATGGCAACCCTCAATAACATCAATATTGAACTTTCACTTTGTTCTTGACTTAATTGTTTGGATTTATTAAATTTGTTTTGCTGTTTCATTTCAGCCTGACCAGTATTTTGGCACCTTTCTTAATGTTGAATAATTTCTTTTTGCTTGGTTGTAATTCTTTAACTTTTATTCTAAAGTTCCTGAGTAATATTTTTACCTTCAGGGTTATTTTCCTTGTCTTCATTTAAATATCCTAATTGTTTTTCAATTCAGTAATACCATTCTTTAATTGTTTGATTGTTTTCTTGCTTTGTCTACTTTTGTTCATTTTCACGGTTACTCTCTAAATCTTTTATTTTTTCTCCATCTCCTTATTTTGTCATTGCTTCTTCTGTATCTCATATTTTATTATTTATATCTAGTTGTAAATTATCAATTGCCTTTTCTAGTTGATCAATGAGTTGATTTTGACTACTGACTAAATTCTTGATATTTTGGGTAAAGCCCCTCCTCACAAGCTGGATCGCACGGAGCCTTAATTCAAAATTTCTCAAAAATGGTCTTCACGTGATTTCGATGTAATTAAAATAGACTGATCAAAGAATGTGCGAAGCGTATAAATAGACCTATCATCCCCTCCCCACTTAGTATCAAACATATATTTTATGGAAATACTTGTATTTATATTATTAGTTGCATGACATTTCCGAGTATATTTTGAAAAATTTGCTTTGGAAACTTCGAACATCTTCTCTTTAACACTTACTTCCATCAAACTCGCCTATATAACTGTCGAATAATTCATCAGTATATTTTACAAAACTTGCTTTGAAAGCTTCGCAGATCTTGTCTTTAACACTTAATTCAATCACACACCTATACAACTCTTGAATAATTGATAAACGTTCATCAGCAATTCATAACTAGGCCGTAATGTCATAATGTCATAATATAAATGTATTTTTAACTCACATACAAGCCTACTGAGAGATAGCTTTTTTGTCAATTTGGTTATTTTACGTTTATGGGTTACACTCGTTTTCAATGATTAATTTATTGCTCGTCAACTAATTTGTCTTACGATTTATCCTGATTCTGCCTCTTTCTTGTTCCTAGAAAGTTTCGACGAGTCTGTAAGCACATTTTATAGTACAATAAATAAAATGTGGCTCTATCATTGCTTTACTGAAGCTCCTTCTTTCTTTGACCAACTAAAGTCAGCCGTACGTTTGCAACAATAACACAATACAACAAAGTGAAAATATGATAATGACTTTGGTTAATAAATGTAGCACTTTATATCTGACCGAACAATCTTAACACCTTACGTTTACAAGAAAACATTTACAATATAACCCTTGTTTCAATGTACTTCGTTTCAACGGATTATAATTAAATTCGTGTTTCAACGGATTTTAAAATCTTTGTTACTATCAGTCAGACGACATTTCACGCGATCGACATGTCTACTGTAATAACTATGTAGGAATTTTGTGCAACATGTCAATTTTTACTATTAAAATCGAAGGAACTTTTTCATTTGTTACCTAGCACACCCACATGAAGTTTTAACCAGAAACGTGATATTTTGTACACGCATTCTTTGAGACTTATTTTATTTCCTTGCAAAATTTTAGCTATGGTTTACTAAAAAAACGGAAAAGAATTACTCGTTGAAAGTTACGCCTTCAATTCTTAATCATGTTACAACAAATTATTTTGAACTTGTAATTTCAATAATGATTTATGGAATATATATTAATATATATATAATCTTTTAATCTAAAACATGTGCGGTTAATCCAATTTTAGGCATCCCTGCATATAGTCGCACAAGACATCAACTGACCATATTTACACGATGTAGATGTTCTATGAACTTGGCCAAATTAGTTTAATGACATTAAATCTAGATGTTGCAAATAATAATAACTATTTTCAGTTTACATGGGAATCTGGTACAAAAAAAAATCCATTAAAATATGAGTCAGAGACTCTATGCTCCGCATATTGATCGTCAACTATCAATGTAAAATAGTTGTGACGTATTATTCGATTCTGACGAAATTTGTTAAGATATTTATCTGGTTTATCTACCCATTTTAACATTTCATACCAAGGTCTGGAATTAATTATTCTGTAACCTCGTTCTCTTAGCAAATCTACAACATGCTTATGCAATCTATCGTGTAATTGGTATTTCTTATCACCTATCCAATCATACGGAATATAATATTCTTTATATTCTTTATATTCTCTACCACGAAAGATGTTGTACATACTAGGTAATGTCTATACATTGCAAGTTTCTCAGCAATCCAGAGATTGAATTGATCCCGAGTTTGAGGATTTTTCACTTTACGGGGAGTTAGACCTAAAAATTTCTTATCATTGGGGGTGTTATCGTTTCTTAAAGCATTCCAGATTTGAGATGCTAATGATTCGGGTCTTTTCTTATAATTTCTCCAAGCAGTTTGTGTAATTTAAAGATTTACTAATATTAGAAAACAAAAGTACTTTTATTCATAATGACTCGCAAAACCAAATACACTATAAAAGATGCACACGAAATTGCAAAGAAATGAAATGGGTTGTGCCTATCAGATCAATATATCAACTGCATGTTACCATTGCAATGGTGTTGTAATAAAGGACACACATATGGCATGCAAATTTTAATCATATAAAAAATTCTAATTCATGGTGTCCATATTGCGTGCGGAATAAACTTCTTACGCTTAGAAATTGCAATAGAACGAAAGGGCCTATGTCTCTCGAATAAATATATCAATTCACATGCTCCCCTAGAATGGAGTTGTGCTAAAAACCATAAATGGAAAGCTCAACTTAGTAATGTAAAAAATGGAAATTGGTGTCCATCGTGTTCACGTGTAGGCCGTCGTACTCTTGAAGACGCAAAACAAGTAGCGCATAATAGGAATGGTGAGTGTCTATCAAAAACATTTGTTAATATTCGTTTACTTTTATTATGGCGTTGTATTAAGGGACACACGTGGTATGCAAATTTAAGTCATGTAAAAAATACTAATACCTGGTGTCCACATTGTGCAGGTAATATTCGGTCTACTATTGAAGAAGCTAAACAAATTGCTTATAGTAAAAATGGTAACTGTCTTTCGGAAAAGTATGTCAATTGCCAGGCTCCGTTACAATGGCGTTGTGCTAAAGGGCATGAATGGAACGCAAATTTGAATCATATAAAACATAATAGGTGGTGTCCATTTTGTCGAAATAAATATGAAGACCTGTGTCGAAAAATAATTACCGAGTATTTAAAACCTCCATCAAAAATTTGGGAATATCCATATGGGTTAGAACTTGACATTTATTATCCAGAATATGGTCTTGCAATCGAAGTCCAAGGAGAACAGCATGAGCGTTATCTAAAATTCTTTCATCGAGATCAGAATGGATTTAAAAAACAGTTATATCGGGATCAATTAAAAAAAGAATTGTGTGAAGAGAATTGGATTGTACTAAGGTATATTTGGTATTACGAAGACCTATATGTAGTTATTCCAGAGCATCCTCAAGAATTGGGTCTCACTGAATAGAGTTAAAACTTCAAATTCAGATACATTGTAGATCACCAAAAAGAGCCTTATGAAGTTATATTAGAAGTTGCATTGTTTTATTTTTTTATTATATATCGAAAATACCCGATTAGTATAAAAGCAAATTATTTAAAATTTTTTTTAAATGATTATATGATGATATCTCTGTCTTTTCTCTTTATACACTTGTTTTTGATATGTTTGACATTTTGTTACTGGCATTGTGAAACAACAATGTAACGAGCTTTCCTTCATTATCTATTTCCAGCTCGACATCTTCAACTTCAGTTTTTTTGAACGTGGTCATGGGAGCAGAATCTGTAAAATTAATCTTAAATACATCACGTTTCTCATCATAAGTAGGATTGAGTGTAAAGGATGGCTCCTCGCTTGCTATCCCTCGGATATGCTTTGATGGTGATGCTATACGAATTGATGCTATTTTGCCAATATTATTAAAACAGACAAGGAGGTAACCAGTTGCTTCATCACAAATGTCATCGGATTCTTGAGTAAAGTATACCAAAAATGCATCTGAATCGTCATAGTATACGGAATCCACAATGAACCTTAAATATATACTATGTTAAATAAAAATAGCAAGCTTCAGATTTAATATAAAATTTGAATGACAGATATTGCAAACCTGTCTTTACAATCAGGATCATGCTCATTATTTTTGGTCGAAAATTCTTTTTTATTCTGATAAATATTCATAATCAGATGTAAATAAGTAAATAAGAAAATAAATAGAAGCCTCTAAACTTATTTTAATTTCATACTTTCTTGTTCGGTTTAATTTTGTTGAAAATTTTTCTATAGGTAAATTTGGTTAATATATATATATGTGTGTGTGTGTGTGTATGTACAAATAAAAAAAGTTCAAAATAGTTGCTAGCTTACTTAATTAGATTAATACACATTTTATCCCAGTATCGACGGGCGGATGAAATATAAAAAGTGATTATTGTCCAGTAATTATCTTCTTCGCCTATAACTACTCGAAAAACTTGATTATTATCAGGTATTTTCTGTTGAATAATGAAACAACCGGGTTCTACACCCCTACAACGTTGGGTTGAGATATCACCGTTTCTATATGCAATTAATATTCCTTCGATATGACTTGGTTGAAATCTTCTCGTATACGTGTGAATTTTTGCTTCTTTTGTCCAGTTAAATTGTAAGAATGAATTTTCAAGAACTATTGACCACAACCTGTAACTAAGATTGAGATTACTCATTCAAGTAAGAGCTTGTAAGATCTTTCTCTTATTTAGTCTGTTATGTAATGATCATCAGTCATATGAAAGGATGAGGTAATAAGATAGTAATTATAATGCAAATAAAACAATCGGTGATAATAACTATATTTTTTATTACTTAATAAATCTTGAAGATTGATTCTAACTCGTACTGCCCATTGAATAAGTTTTTCATCCCGTTTTACGATAGACAAGTTGTCATATGATCTTTCGATTTTCTCAAATTCTTCAACATAATAAATAGGATGATAATTGTTGATGTATGACACAACATACTTCATATCATATCCAGGACGATTATTAAAGGGTTTGGGCAACGGTCTTTGTTTGTTACCGAGAATAATAGTGATATCTATATCTAAACCGGACATATTTAGCATAATAAGTTTAATGGTTTATATGTGATTTATTAACCTATACTCTAATAATAATACATTGTTATACTGATATTACTATTACTTTACACATTATGAAAATATATTGAAACGAGGGTTATACTGTATTTCTTTTACGAAAACAAAAACGTTTACGTTTAACAAAAACCAAAAATTAAACCTTTCTTTCCACCAAAGCAAATAACCAAAACCGAGTCACAAAACCTCAGAGTTCTCTACCACTCTGATAACCAAATGGACAATTAAACCCTACTCTTTAATTTCCGACTACAAAAATGTTTTGCAGAAATGAATTAATTAACAAAACTTTTGAATAGTCTCAAAAGCCTCGCCCTAAACCTTTAAGTAATGATTGGTCGTCTATATTATTACAAGCTAGTAAAGAAAAAACAGTAGCTGATTTTGCCTTCTCATCGTTGAAAATAGATTTCTTTAAAGAATCAACCAAAGACTTTTTAAAGTGTAAAACCACCGAAAAAAAAAAACAAAGATTCTTGTTTTACTAAAAAAATAAAGTCTATAGATATTTCATCCTATCCTTTTTAAAATAACGAGTCACAAATTTATTTCTTACGTTAATTAAAGTCACATGACATGGAATTAACTTTGATTTACATCAGCACTTTTCAAAAAATTTTTAGTAAATTGAGGCAAGACAAAAGCAGCTTTATGAATTTCTGAATTATAATACTTAAATAACTTGGCTTCTTCTTCTTCTGACCAAGTTCTAATTGGTTTTCTAAAATCAACGTTATCATCTCTTCCACATAAGATGAAACCAATTTGACCAGAAGGATATGTGGGAATCGTGGTGAATGCATAATCAACTACTTTAAATACTGATCTACAATATCCCTGAACTTCAGAGATTAATGGAAGATGAAGCCATTGACATTCACCTATCATCATCATCATTATTGTTAAGAATGATTGATTGATTGATTGTTAGTGAGCGAATTAATTAATGATAGATATATAATTTTGTTTAAGAATAGCCAGTTAATTAGTCAATTATTTGGTTGGTTGGTTGGTTGGTTATTCAGTTAGTTAGTTACCTTGAGTAGAAATAACTCCGCCTGGACGCAATGCATTTTTCAATAACCCAAAATATTCTGCTTGAAATAATGATTCTGCTGGACCTATATTTTATATATGTAATATATTATTAATATATGTGTGTTATAATTACAATATTTATTTTTATCACACTAACCAACAGGGTCAGAGGAATCAGTAATGATGACGTCAAAAGTATTTTGTTTGTCTTTTAGATAAGGAAATCCATCGCCAATATGAATAGTAACCCTTGGATGAGAAAATCCAACTGCCATATCTGGAAGATACTTCTTGGATAATCTAATTACTGCCTAGATAAATCATTATATATAAGCATCTGATTATTTACCAATATACATTATAAATGTATGAATATGTACCTCATCAATCTCACATAATGTAACTTCTTCAACTGAATCATGTTTTACAATTTCACGAATAACGCCTCCGTCACCTCCACCAATCACCAAAACCTAATATGTGATTAATATTATGTAAATAATTCATCGATAATAGATAATAAAAATGGTAAAGACTACCTTTTTAGGATTAGGGTGACAAGTCATTGGAATATGCGTAATCAATTCTTGATAACTATAAAAACAAAATATGTTAATTTAACGTACATAATTAAATATAATCCAAATAATTTTGAACATACGCAAATTCATCACGTTCAGTACACTGTATTACACCATCCAAGACCAGTACATTTCCATATGTCTCAGATTTAAATATTAAAACATCTTGATATTTAGATGTCTCATGACACAAGATCTCTTTAACTTGTAAACTCATCGCTATTATATACACAATATTTTTTGTAAGGATGCAAGAAAAATTTATCATTTCATCAAATTAAAAAATCAGGAAAATTAATACCTTGTCCAGGCCACAAAGCTGCCTTTTCAGTGAACCATCCATCTAAAAGATTATAAATTATAATAACATAATTAATATAATATAATAATAACAAATATTATATGATGTTATGATATTATAATATAATGTGTAATATGTAAAATGTGATTTAACATAATAATGATATGTTCTCTACCTTTGATTTGAGGGTGTGTCAACATAATTTTATTTCAAAAATTTTTTGAAAGATTTTTTTTTTTAATCTCTTATCTACTATTTATAATAATTTCTGTGAAACGTTATGATAATCTTTGAGTTTTTTGAATTCCTCATTAACAGTCTCTAGATAATCTGACCATGTAATCTTAACACAAAATCAAATATCGAGTATCAATAAACGCAATACAAATTCGGTGATAAGAACATTGAAAGCATATCTTGCAAATTGGATTTCAACACTACTGAAATCTGAAAAAACAACATCCAAATCAAGGGTCATTGTTACTCATTTTCTTCTATCAATTTGATTTCCTTGCCATCCTCGTTAACAAAAACATGCATATCATTCATTACTCTTCAAACCAGGTACACAAGCTACCCGAAAATTCTGATGTTAGATCGACGACGAAAGACAATCCTGACCTACAATCAAAAAATAAATGACTTTACTTTATTGCGAGTATCTCTTATGATGCATTTTGGTCGCGATTTCATGTATCAGGCCAATTTAATGATTGGCCAAGCGAAAAACAGTCTTTTAAATAAGATTTATAAAAACCGAAAGGAGATGTCCGAATTTTTATCTATAAATCATACATCTCATTTTCATATTAGGAAGTGATATTCTCGGGGAGGGTTTATATATGTAATTTAGCCTTCAAAAAACATGGCAATGTAAAAATGACGATGTGTCTAATAAACACTGGCTGTATGAGACGTCTTTAATGAATATTCTGTTTGACAAACATCATTTATCTTTATACGGTCGGTGAACCTATTATATAGTGAATTGTATAATATAAGGAAGTCGAAGATTTTCCCATTTGATTATATATATAAATTCTGCTCGCTATGATGATTTTTAATATAGTGAAGTTTTACTAAACAATGAACCAATCACTGAAGCTTGATGAAGAGTCTTTGCTGTTCTTTAAATAATACAATTTTTATCAAGATTTATTAATGCATACTATCACTATGACAATAACAGATAGTAATGTTATACTCTATTCGGTTCTTCGCAAAAAGGAAAAGTATGATGATGATATGCTTGAAACAGAAGTTCTAGTTAATGTAAATTAAAGCAGAAGAAACAAAATCAAAGAACTTTCCTTCGGCTTCTCCAAGCTGTTCTAAAGACACCTCTTGGGCCCCAAAACATCGTTCGAATTATTGCTATCACCGTCTACCAACGTGTTGCTATTTACATAACAGCAATATTATTAATGATGTTGTTAGAGCTCGCAATATATATTTGCAGTGGTATCTATGTTTATATTAGAAGGAATTGTGGTGTTTATTGTATATTTGCATTATCCGTTAAAGATGAATGTATAAATATTATCAAGAGTGAATCGCTTTTGATCCAGTTCCTGGGTTATTGTTTAAAATTATCCTACTGCTAATTGCTTTAGTATACGCTTCAGTGTATGTGTATTACCACTAGACATGATTCCTTCATCATCATTATTTTTTTTATTCTAAAAAAAAACAAAACATTGGATCATCCGTGTTTCTAGAAGAAATACCACGCAAAGGAATCCAACACACCCAATATAAAAAGGTCATTCTATTAATATGTAAAGAAAGTAATTGATGTGCGGATTCACCCAAAAAATTTGAGGAAATAACAGGAGCTCTCGTCAATATGGGAATGAATTCCAGTGTTTAAAAAAATTTTTAATAATAATATATTATAATTCTGATAGATTGATAATAAAGTGTCAGAATTATTAAAATTGTCCGTCTGATTACCACGGCTATCCTCATGGCTAGCAAGTCTGAAGATTTTAACGACTCGAAATGTATATATGACAGCCAGAATCCACTGTAGCCATCATATATATAACCACTCCTGCGGCGAGACTTCAATCGAGCCTTTCGTAATCTCCTAAAAAAATTGTTTGTTCCATTGGTACTCTTTCTTCATTTTAAAAAAAATAGAAGTGTCTAATAAGATAATTTCAGAAAAAGAATCATGAAACAAAAATCTCACAGAAGAAAACAAAGGATTGCAAAATCAATTGCATTTAGCTGAAAAGGATTTACCTGCTTTACCTAAAAAGCAAAGCAAATTTAGACAATTAAGGACAAAATTAAAAACTGAATTCCATCAATTGGTGGAAAACAAAAAATGCCAAATCCAAGAGTTAGTTGCTAGAATAGAGGTAAGTAGATAATTAATGAGAGAACTAACTTACACACTTTTAGATTTAGAAAGGTCAAGTTGGAAAACATGTGATTTTTATTCTAATTGTTATGGAGAGGATAATAAATCTGTTAACCAAATAGTAGCTTGTGTTAAGGTAAATGGTAAATATGTTGCAGATGATGTAGTGTGTGAAAGTTGTAAGGATAAATTTGAGAATGATGAATTGGAAAAGTGCGAAAGATGTGGTAGATTACAAACTAAACATTATATTGATGTTTGTGGTGATAAATATGTTTGTTTTTGTATTAGATATGAAGAAGACATGGAAGAAAATGAACTCCCTCTTTTGCCTAGTGAGGAAATAAGTCAGTCTGCTTTTTATGAAAGACAAATAAATGGATTACAAGAAGAATTAGCCACTGCTGAAGAAGCATTAGAAATTGAAAGAGAGGAAATAGCCAAGTTTCAAGAAAAGTCTGAGGAATGAAACAAAAGACAGAAACAGGAATTATTAGATAAGATTAAACAACAAGAAACAGAAATTATTAAATTGACTCAGAAAATTGAACAATTGAAAACTTTAACCCCTCAAGAGTTAGTCAATAAGTTAAATGCTTGTGAGGCAGAGAATGAGAAATTAAAGAACCAGTCAGAACAATTACAACAGAATGGTCAATTAACTGCACAAGTTGAAATTAAAGAAACTAAGAAATGACCTTGATTGAAAATAAGAAAGTAATTTTTGGTTATTTCCCTCTGTATAATTCCAACTATCAAAGAAAATGATAGTTATTTTCCTTTTAAAGATTTTTGGTTTTTATTAGGTAATAATACATCATAATGATGTTTTCTTTTTCTAACATTTATTATTTTTCTTTCTTTATGGTAAATTTCATAAGTAATCCTTCCTTTCCTTAGATAAGCTTCCAGTGTTTGAGTGTCATTTATTTTGAAAATGTTAGGAGCAATTTTTTCACCTTGCTCCTTTTTCAAAATACTTCTAATGGTGCTGTAATTCTTGGGTTCCATGGTAGACCTAATGTAAATTAGCTTCATATTGTTATTTTTATATATGGGCAATTCTACATATCACTTAACAAATGACTAAATTTTGATCCCTGAAATTCTTGGTTCACTTTGTCTGGTTTTGTTGCAGTATGTCCCATATCTAGTTTGGCTAAAGTGTGGTGCAATAGCTTCATAAACTTCATGTACATATTTTTCTTCTTTTTTTTCATCACTTAGATTTGAACTGTATGTATCTGTAAATGCTGGAGTTGGCACGGGTTTATCATGCGAAGAGGAGGAAGGGTAAGAAGAAATGGTGGATATATTTTTTTCTATGAAATTGAAGCAAAAAGTTTTAATTGGATTAATCACATGATAAATTTGGTAAACTTGATTGGATGGTTGATTTGAATTACGTGGTCGATTCTTTTTCTTGATCATCATCCTTAGTTTTGCAAACACTTAAAAAATGCTTGAAGAAGTGCAAGTAGGATTTATACCCTAAGAATTTGATTAGATAATTGGCAGACCCACATCTAACTGGCTTAATCAGATACAAAAACTCCTAATGATAATAATTCCATCCTGATAATCAAAACCCACTTTGTGTTCCTTGTAACAAAGGATAAAAGCAATAGACAGCCAATGTGGTGTAAAGATAATTACAAGTGTTTTATAGAGAAGTAAGTCACTTGAGGCAAAAACTGGAAGGTCCATACTCTGAGAGATAAATAGCAACACATCTTGGAAGTAGGGAGACAAACTTACTTTCGTCATATAGTTTTTTCATCTGTCATCATTCCTATAATGATGTGATGTTCAGTATATATACAGTGATTTTACAACAGTAAATGTACTTTTAATAGTTAAGAAAATTCATTTTTAGGAATGTAGAATCAATATTCATTAACCTCACTTGTACAGCTTTCTTTGGAACAAATATAAAAAACTTGAAGATACTGACTGCTTATAATAACAAGGTTAATGGAATGAGCATTCAACCATAACAATTGAAAATTTGTGAACCTAAGGCTCATTCTTTTATTCCATTTACAAAACAGACAATTGGTCAGGAGGCACCTCAAATTTCTAAAATGAGGCAGCAATCTATATAATATACTAATGCCTGTGAAACACTTGTGAAGAATTCAAGCAACCGGCTTGCTGATTGTTTGTTTAAACCATTTATTACAAGCTGAAAACACAAGAAAGTAATAACATCAAAGATGTATTTTAAAAAGTTAAATCACGAATTACACATACCCATCAGAAAGAAATGGGATAGCAATGCAGATCAATTAAGGCAGACAGATGAAATGATTGCAAGATTGCAAGAGAGAACTTTGCAATGAGGATTGGATTGTTCTTGTCAAAACACATATAGTTATTCTGAACTATCTCAAGGAGTTAGGGATTATATGATTAAGTTGAGTTATTGATGTTAGCATACACAACTACAGGTAGGTGTGGTTGAAATAAACATAAATGATCTTTATTAAAATCAAAAAACCAGACTGGCATAAATATATTTTTTTTAATAATTGAATTATTGGATGTAATTTCTTCTTAATGATATTGTGTTGTAGATGATTTAGTTATAAAGTTGAGGAAGCTGAGTCATAAGTAGATTGTATTTATCATTAAAGCCACAGCCCATGATCATCTAAAAATTATAATGACGTGTTAAACAGATGTATAAATTAAGCCATTTCATCAAAATATCACACCTCCGCCACTAGAACATCTACATATTGTAATGATGTAGAATATTACTGAAAGAGAAAATATTTTGCTAACTCAACAAGTTATCACGAGGAATTTATAATCAGTCAATTAAAAAGTTTTGGCTAAAGGTAATCAGTGCAAAATTACTATACTGGAGGGCATTAAATCTCTAACTTAATTAGTGGCCCGCCGATCAACGATAGATATCAAACTTTCAACGGATTTCACGTGGCATATAAATAAAATGAATTTATAAAACAAACAACAGAGTATTTTAAAATTTGTCTATGGGTGAGGCATTATATTATTATGTTGGTATGTTGGTATTAGTGATGGTTAAACAATTTTGAAAAATCCTTTGTAGTACAAAGGATCACTTGGCCAAAAATTTTTACCCACATCGGCATATGACTTTAAAACTTTACTCAATATGTTCATATGATGTTTTATCCGCAAAAAATTATGATTCCCAAATTTTCATATGACCTGGGCAAAAATTTTTTAAAAATTTATCCTTTTTGGAAACTGAATAGCGCAATGAACGCAGTATAGTACCCGTGAATAATAATCTGCGGTGAAAGAGAAGTGTAACCCGCAATTCTTTTTTTTTCATATAAAATTTTTTAATTCATACAGAAACACACACAATAAATAATATTAATTTTCCTATTCCCCAATGTTATAATTACTTTTTTTGTCAGTGTTAGTATTATTAACATTATAGGTTAAGGAATTTGAAAAACCTTCAAGCGTAGTGCCAAGCTTTTCTAAAGTAACATGTTTTGTGGCAAACTTGATTTGGGAAAAATAAAAAGAAAATATTAACATAAATAACATAAATAACCTTAATTATAATGTCGTACAAAAGTTAAGGCGTTGTTTCTCAGGAGAAAATCTATCTTTCTTTAACCATTGTTTACCGATAAGGTAATTGAAGTTTTTGTAATAAATGGATGAATTTTTGCTCAAATCTGAAATTTCAGATTTTTTATCTCAAAAAAAAAAAAAAAAACTTCATCCTTTCTTTATATGATAAATATAAATTATTTTTTTACGTATTATTTATTTTCGAATAACCTATTTATTAAAAAAAAAATTTTTTTTATTTCAACCGTATTTTATCGAAAGTGAATTAGGTGAAAAAGTGGAGGAAAAAAAATATGCCTAGAGGAAAAAAAAAACCTACTCGTAAAAACGTTACAACTGCTTGTCTAGAATGTAAAAAGAGTAAAACCAAGTGTACTGGAAACACTCCGTGTGGGAATTGTACAAAGAGAGTCATGAATAGGTGTAAAGCTTGTAAAAATAATATTAAAGATACAGATATATCCAAACTTGAAGCTTGTGGCAAATGCAAAACTCAAGCAAGCAAATCTTGTGAATTTCCACAAGAAAAACCCAGGCGTGGGCCACCACCTAGGCAAACGAATCAAAAGGCAATAAATTGTATCACTATCAATAGAATTGATAATAGTGACAACAACAACAACAACAACATTATATCTAACAACGATAACAATGTTCCCGTCTCACCTTATGAGTCAAGTACTGCCACTTTTTCACCGAATTCTAACTTTTCTCCCTTCCTCCCCCCCTTACCCTTATCCTTTCCTTCATCACCACCAGATACCCCATTCGATATCAAAGATAAAAATATCTTTGGTGAAGGAATGTTGTTCGATTACACTAAAGGATCAATGAATATTGAGGAATATAATAGTGTAAATGATGACTCGTTGTTCAGCGAGTTTATCATTTTCGAAGAGCCAATATCTGGTAAGTTTCTTTGTTTTTTAATTGAAAAACAAATCTTTTGTTGCTTTTTTATTAAACGCTTTTAAATAAATTCTATGTTCAGATGACAATAATAACGATGATATTGATAATAATAATAATGGTGATGATAATAATAATGGCGGTAATAATAACAAAGAAGAAGATGATAAATTATCATCAACGTCAACAATATCGACGTCAACAATACCAACGGCAACAATGCAAATACCAACAGATACAGCAATTATACCAGGAGTTGCTACTGAAGATGATAATAATAATAATTATTATTATTATTGTGATCAACAACTTCCCCATGATCCCGTTTATATTTATATTTTCCAACCACACGATTATACTCTTTACGAGCACCTTCCAAGAACAGAAATGGTAAGTTAATTAATTTCTAATTTGTTCCTGAATTATTATTTTTTGTTATTCATTTAGTTTTCAATATTATTGACAACAGTTTTTTTTAAATAATTATCAGGACCTATTATTGGGTCTCTCTCAAGCACCACCAAGTATCATTGTCCCCCTAAAATATATTTATGCCAGTCTGGTTTTTTGATTTTAATAAAGATCATTTATGTTTATTTCAACCACACCTACCTGTAGTTGTGTATGCTAACATCAATAACTCAACTTAATCATATAATCCCTAACTCCTTGAGATAGTTCAGAATAACTATATGTGTTTTGACAAGAACAATCCAATCCTCATTGCAAAGTTCTCTCTTGCAATCTTGCAATCATTTCATCTGTCTGCCTTAATTGATCTGCATTGCTATCCCATTTCTTTCTGATGGGTATGTGTAATTCGTGATTTAACTTTTTAAAATACATCTTTGATGTTATTACTTTCTTGTGTTTTCAGCTTGTAAAAATAATATTAAAGATACAGATATATCCAAACTTGAAGCTTGTGGCAAATGCAAAACTCAAGCAAGCAAATCTTGTGAATTTCCACAAGAAAAACCCAGGCGTGGGCCACCACCTAGGCAAACGAATCAAAAGGCAATAAATTGTATCACTATCAATAGAATTGATAATAGTGACAACAACAACAACAACAACATTATATCTAACAACGATAACAATGTTCCCGTCTCACCTTATGAGTCAAGTACTGCCACTTTTTCACCGAATTCTAACTTTTCTCCCTTCCTCCCCCCCTTACCCTTATCCTTTCCTTCATCACCACCAGATACCCCATTCGATATCAAAGATAAAAATATCTTTGGTGAAGGAATGTTGTTCGATTACACTAAAGGATCAATGAATATTGAGGAATATAATAGTGTAAATGATGACTCGTTGTTCAGCGAGTTTATCATTTTCGAAGAGCCAATATCTGGTAAGTTTCTTTGTTTTTTAATTGAAAAACAAATCTTTTGTTGCTTTTTTATTAAACGCTTTTAAATAAATTCTATGTTCAGATGACAATAATAACGATGATATTGATAATAATAATAATGGTGATGATAATAATAATGGCGGTAATAATAACAAAGAAGAAGATGATAAATTATCATCAACGTCAACAATATCGACGTCAACAATACCAACGGCAACAATGCAAATACCAACAGATACAGCAATTATACCAGGAGTTGCTACTGAAGATGATAATAATAATAATTATTATTATTATTGTGATCAACAACTTCCCCATGATCCCGTTTATATTTATATTTTCCAACCACACGATTATACTCTTTACGAGCACCTTCCAAGAACAGAAATGGTAAGTTAATTAATTTCTAATTTGTTCCTGAATTATTATTTTTTGTTATTCATTTAGTTTTCAATATTATTGACAACAGTTTTTTTTAAATAATTATCAGGACCTATTATTGGGTCTCTCTCAAGCACCACCAAGTATCATTGTCCCCCTAGAGGGGCAATACACCGCAGGCACGCAATAGGCATCGCAACACGGAAAATGACGAGTTATGAGGAACTTTATCGAATTTTTTTGCAATCCTGTAAGTTAGTTATATGTGTGTGTTTTATTGAATGAGTATCATACATGTATATATATAATAACAGATTTTCATCTTCTATTCATAAAAATAGTAGATAATAGGGATTACGTTGAATTATTTATTTTTTTAACATTATTATGTCACTATTATTATTATCATCATCATTATTATTATTATTATTATTATCATCATTATTTATCATTAGCGCATTTATTAAATGTAAAGACACTTTTTTACTATTTTATATTATTTTTATACTATATAATAACTAAATAGCAATAAAATAATAATTTATTATTATTTGCAATTCCTTGGTAGAATAATTTTATGGCAAGCTAATAAACAAAAAGTAAAAAATCGTCACATTTTCTTCTACCACGATTGTATCGTGATATTAATAAGGACTAAGTGGGCTTCTCTTGTGTAAATTCTTTTTGCAAATTGGATAATTATAAACGTTCATCGTGCATCACTAAATTCTTTGATTATTAAGGATATGTGTAATGTCGAACGTGTTGGAACCAGCCAATACATCAAATTTAGATGCTATATCAGGTTGTATTTCTTGATGATAAAAGAAATTATGGTCAGCCATGTTTATTATTTCACACGTACACATACAAAATAAATAAATATTGGCTGGAACTTTCGAACGTGTTCCCTAATCCCTCCTCCTCCGTTTACCAATTGTCCATCTTTTTCTTTAGCGTAAAAATAAACTAAACCTTTAGTTCGAATTTCCAATAGACAAAAAAAAACATCCGATAAGCAATCATTTATTACTCCATACAGCAGCCCTGCTTGTCAGGATCGTGCAAATCTAGAGGTTGGAATCGTCCAAAAAAATCCTTAGCCGACTAAATTTTTTTTTTAATTTACAAATTACGAATTCATTTCAAAATAAATCCACACAAAACCATGTGTTACGATTCGTTTTTTTAAAGGTCTCCTATATAGAACCACCGCTTAAATCATTGGAACTTGAAGCCAATGAACCATTAGACCTTGTATCAGAAGTATTTATTCGTTCACATGTAAAATTATCATCAACAACACCACCATTATTGTCGTCATCTTCATATTGATGGTATTAATACTCTTCCGCATAGAAATTTTCCATTTTGAATGATAAAACACAAAAATCGTAATTGGCCAGACAATAATAATATTAACATAGTATTAGTATTAGTATTAGTAGTATTAGTAGTCGACTATTAGTTGTTCAAAAAAAATGATTTTGGTGCATTGAATCGATTCTTGACAAAGACTCTTTAACTAACTGATCCAGAGTGAAATTGCTTCGATCGGATCTTTTTCGTATAAATCGTGTTTGGTATCCAATATTAAATCTTCGCTTTGTAAAGATTTGACCATGTTTCTTCTCTATACGTTATACGATTTTATTAAGGTCTATTTCTTCAAATTCGATTAGTGGTGATGGTGACGATGGGAAATTGTTAGTGTCAATCCCAGGTAAAATTTGATGCATACTTTTTGGTATTAGTACTGACTGATCCAATGGTAATTTTTTTGATTATCCGTATCTTTCTTAAAGCCAAAGCTATTTGCATGAAGCAAGTTAACTTTAAATACCCATCCAAGGGGAGATCATTAGACATATAAATTTTAAGACTTCATGACTTGCAGTGCGTTAAAACTGCGGCTACGATTTTAAGCTAAAGAAATCGGTTCATGTTTCCCCATAGAGGAATAGAATTAATACATATACTCTAAAGAAATCTCCCAGGCACATCTTTTTATATATGTAAATGATAATAAATTTTTATCAACGTCCAACTATCCTAAAACTGTTAGCGACACGTACATGTACGAATGCATAAGTAAAGATAACATTCTTTTCTTTGATTATGTTTTTCTTCAATCTCAACGTACATGCATCAACTTTTCCCTCGACACGCAAAGCATATGATGATTACAACCATATTAATATTAATTAATATACATGATTTTAGTGGTCCCAGTTAATAATTTTTCGGGATAATCTAAAGAATTCTTTATGTTGAACACGTTAATTGAAAATTTATATCCGTGATTTTTGTGATGGATTTTCTATGCAAAGGACATGCTATCATCCTAGAGTGTGAAGGGTGGGATTTTAGGATGCTAGTGAAGACCTGACAGCATTCTCTGACATAACTATTTCGACTACTAAGTATGATCAGGATCGGCTTCGGCATTTGGTTCAGCATCAGCTACTGGTTCAGGACTGGCATCACGTTTATGGTGGTAGTACTTGTGTTTGTAGTATTTGTGTTTGTGGTATTTTGGATAGTATTTTTTGTAGTATGCCTCAGGATCACGTTTAGAAACTGAAATTTTTTATAAAGTTATTATTATTAATACATTGAAATATTTTTAATTATTATTTATTTTTATATATTAAAAAAAAAATAATAATATAATATAAAATTTAATAAAAGTTCCATGATATTAACATCATGTTAATTATTCTAATGATGGTACTTGTGTTTGTAGTACTTGTGTTTGTAGTATTTTGGATAGTATTTCTTGTAGTATGCTTCAGCATCTGCGTCGGCATTTGGTTCAGCATCAGCTACTGGTTCGGGACTGGCATCACGTTTGTCGTGGTGGTACTTGTGTTTGTAGTATTTGTTTTTGTAGTATTTTGGATAGT
>CAUDNR010000232.1:601-13006 GCA_958430865.1 Entrophospora sp. SA101 | reverse complement strand
AGCTTAAATGGTGTAGTTTCTTTTTATCTTAATAGTGAAGTTCAAGTTTATTATTAGAAAGTCGAGATATTTTTAAATCCCGATTTGTTACACGGATTTGAAATTTTAATTTCACATGAAATTACACTCTGACATGTCACGACTGATATTATTAATATTAATATATACTATTTCTTTCCTTACCAAAATGGGTTTATTACTTTACTGCGTTATGCTTTGATGATCACTAATAATAATAAATTTTTATTATATATATAACGTTGTATTGATGTTTCTTTCTTCCAAAATGGTTTCATAGTTAAACAATGGGGTTCTTTTCACACAACAATTAAAGAAAAAAATTAGTTATTACTTTATTATTATTATCATCATTATTGCTATTCATAAAATTTAAAAAAATAAATGTCCATTTGATAAATGAACAATGTAATTTTAAGAATGAAATAAATAAGTCAAGTAGAAAATCATGCTTAAATTTGCAAGAAAAGAGAATGTTTCAAGTGTCTCCCACCACAATAGTTAAAACGTGCTTAAATTACACTTGAAATGTGCTCAAAAAACATTAATTAATTTCTACTTGAGTGGTATAATAGTATTTTTCAAGTATGCAAACTTTGTAAAGGGATATAACCTTTTATACTTGAGATTTTGTCAATTGGAAATTAAAAGAATTTAATTATTTTTTAAAAAAACAATTCAATATGTAAATTTCTTTAATAATTGCTCTAAAACATACATAATAATATGCTTCAAAAATTTTATATGTTATAATTTAAAGATCTTCCAATTCAATTTTTTATTACATAATTTTGGCTACTTTGTCATTAAAAACAATATTTTTGAGAAAATGTTAATATCAATATTTTCTCTTTTATTGTTTTTTTCATCTCTTTGTTAATAATCAACATCCCTTGTGTTCAAACTCATTATATTTGTTACTTTTATTATTCTTCTTCATATACTTGTATAATTTTTAACACTTTGTAGTTTTTTTTTCAACAATAAAAAGAATTAATCATTTGCCCATTATTATTTTTTAATTTTGATTTAATGCAGGCGTTTGGATATGTAATTCTGATTGGCCAATTTGAATTTCACAAATTTCATTTTCACACGGTACAATAAACAGAGTTTGAGTTCCATTTTGTGATTTCGTCGCGTAGCGCAACAATGATAACAAGAGGTGCTGTACCACAGTAAAGCACCACCTAACCCTAACCAAAATGGTGGTGTCCAAACAACACGGCAAAAATGCCATAATCCTGTGAAACCTTCTAAATACGGTAATTTACATATGAACACAGACGGTTCTAATCATCAGGGTCCTACTAATACTTGTAGAAAAGTTGAATATGGCTATTAATAACTTCTTTATGTAGTACGATTTAATTATATATAATAATAATACATTAATGGGAAAGTTTCTCGAGCGGCAATCGTATAGACGTATTTGACTCGCATACGATTTGTTGCAATAACTCTCATCTCCAAATTCTATCAAGTATGGTTCCTAAGCACTTCACAACAAGAACATAACTTTTTATCCAAAGTTTTTATGAGTTCGACTTGAAATAGTTTTAACTTTGGGTAACAAATTGGTTATCAAATGGGATTGCTAATAATAATACGTGTATTATTATTTGTTACAATCCAAATTATATATATCAAGATTGTATCAAGGTGAGGAGGTATTATAAATTTACTCACACTGATATACTATATAATGGTAATATGTATGAAATCATGTTTATTAATCATTTTATCGTTATCTGGCGTCTATGATTCTTGGCATTTAAAAGTAAAAAAATGCGTTTACAATCAAATAAACATTCTGATAACATTATTCTAAAATAAACATCATTGTGAAAAACCAATTTTATACCTGAATAAGTTGTTGATTGATTTCCATCGCTGATAATCGAGTTTATTGTTGATTCTATATCTGTCATATACTAATATATATATATATGACTATTTTATTCTAATTTCCCAATTGAAAAATAATCTATTTTCATACCGTTCTTTTTGAGTAAATTACAACGATTATTTACTATTATTATTCCCTTTTTTTCGTATTTTTTTTAATTAAAAGTCGCCAATTTCCAGTTTTTCTATTTATAGCCAATCACAATGAAAAAGCAAATAGTTGCAGAGCCACACTCATAAAATTTTACCATAATAGGCAATTCCATAGAATTGGTAAAAAATTCCTACACATTGTTTATAAATAAATAAATATGTAAATAAAATTAAAAGAGTAAATTCACGAGGCTTAGAAATTTAAAATTTGGGGTAAATGAAAATTAATTTTAAAAATTATCTATTATTTTAGAAAACAAAATGAAATTACCAATTAAAAGCTAAAAGGGTAATATCATAAAATACCTAATTATGGAGTAAATGATGTAACCAACATATACGTCAAAAATCGTGAATACGAAGACTTTTTCTTTAATCAAAAATTATTCTTAAAATAGTATGAAGAAGGCTATGCTAAAATCAATGAATTAATCATTTATTTTTAAAGTAATTTCATTCTCGTGGCTTTTAAATTTTCTATGAATAAATTGGATTTGGAATGAATAAACTTATTTTATTATCGCAATATGATGTAAATATATGATTTCAATATGATTTATAAATTATCTATTATCAAAATTTTGTATATAAACACCTTGAATTTCCGTGTTTTAAATCCTCACTTCCAAAAGGAATAATAATAGATTAATAATAATAATATTATAATAATAAAAATATTATAACGAAATAATCAAAATGAATCTTAATCTTACACTTTTGTTTCTTATGTTTATGTTCGTTGTAGCTGTCTTCACAGCTGAAGTAGCCGAAGATATCGAAGATGAATCTCGTAAGTTTTTTTTTTTAATATATAAAAATAAATAATAATTAAAAATATTTCAATGTATTAATAATAATAACTTTATAAAAAATTTCAGTTTCTAAACGTGATCCTGAGGCATACTACAAAAAATACTATCCAAAATACCACAAACACAAATACTACAAACACAAGTACTACCACCATAAACGTGATGCCAGTCCTGAACCAGTAGCTGATGCTGAACCAAATGCCGAAGCCGATCCTGAAGCATACTACAAGAAATACTATCCAAAATACTACAAAAACAAATACTACAAACACAAGTACCACCACGACAAACGTGATGCCAGTCCCGAACCAATAGCTGATGCTGAACCAAACGCCGACGCCGACGCTGAAGCATACTACAAGAAATACTATCCAAAATACTACAAAAACAAATACTACAAACACAAGTACCACCACGACAAACGTGATGCCAGTCCCGAACCAGTAGCTGATGCTGAACCAAATGCCGACGCAGATGCTGAAGCATACTACAAGAAATACTATCCAAAATACTACAAACACAAGTACTACAAACACAAGTACCATCATTAGAATAATTAACATGATGTTAATATCATGGAACTTTTATTAAATTTTATATTATATTATTATTTTTTTTTTAATTATCACGACAATCTTCTTTATCAATGTTTATAATTATTTTTCTTTTTTCTTTTTATTAAATATTGTATATAAAAATATATATAAATATTATATATATTTACTTATTTTTCCATTGTTTTTTTTGTAAATGCTCTTTTTATTTCTTTTTTATAAATAATTTTTTATTGCATATATATGATTTATTTATAAAAAAAAGCAGATTGTTTGTAATGTTTAAAAAAAAAAAATTTACACAATAAAATTTAACGTTGTTCCTCGTCTATATATAATAATAATTTCTCTTTAAGATTAATAATTAACCTAAGATATTAATTTAACCAATAATATTTTAATTTTAATTTTAATCGACAGAAGGCGAAAACTTTGGCTAGATAAATTATTATTTAATATTTAATACAAAAAACTATAGCCAGTAAGTGATTAAAAAAAATATAAATACAATTGCAATGATGAAAAATAGAATATTAAATATTAAATTCGCATCCGAATTGTATGATTGGGAAAACTTTTACTTTTTAGCTGACAACATAATTAAAAAAATTACATTTAAAAACAATTGAGAACGCAAAATGAGCTCATAAATAAAAGATAGATCGTTCGTTCATTTGTATCAAATTAATATTTAAATCCTGATCATACTTAGTAGTCGAAATAGTTATGTCAGAGAATGCTGTCAGGTCTTCACTAGCATCCTAAAATCCCACCCTTCACACTCTAGGATGATAGCATGTCCTTTGCATAGAAAATCCATCACAAAAATCACGGATATAAATTTTCAATTAACGTGTTCAACATAAAGAATTCTTTAGATTATCCCGAAAAATTATTAACTGGGACCACTAAAATCATGTATATTAATTAATATTAATATGGTTGTAATCATCATATGCTTTGCGTGTCGAGGGAAAAGTTGATGCATGTACGTTGAGATTGAAGAAAAACATAATCAAAGAAAAGAATGTTATCTTTACTTATGCATTCGTACATGTACGTGTCGCTAACAGTTTTAGGATAGTTGGACGTTGATAAAAATTTATTATCATTTACATATATAAAAAGATGTGCCTGGGAGATTTCTTTAGAGTATATGTATTAATTCTATTCCTCTATGGGGAAACATGAACCGATTTCTTTAGCTTAAAATCGTAGCCGCAGTTTTAACGCACTGCAAGTCATGAAGTCTTAAAATTTATATGTCTAATGATCTCCCCTTGGATGGGTATTTAAAGTTAACTTGCTTCATGCAAATAGCTTTGGCTTTAAGAAAGATACGGATAATCAAAAAAATTACCATTGGATCAGTCAGTACTAATACCAAAAAGTATGCATCAAATTTTACCTGGGATTGACACTAACAATTTCCCATCGTCACCATCACCACTAATCGAATTTGAAGAAATAGACCTTAATAAAATCGTATAACGTATAGAGAAGAAACATGGTCAAATCTTTACAAAGCGAAGATTTAATATTGGATACCAAACACGATTTATACGAAAAAGATCCGATCGAAGCAATTTCACTCTGGATCAGTTAGTTAAAGAGTCTTTGTCAAGAATCGATTCAATGCACCAAAATCATTTTTTTTGAACAACTAATAGTCGACTACTAATACTACTAATACTAATACTAATACTATGTTAATATTATTATTGTCTGGCCAATTACGATTTTTGTGTTTTATTATTCAAAATGGAAAATTTCTATGCGGAAGAGTATTAATACCATCAATATGAAGATGACGACAATAATGGTGGTGTTGTTGATGATAATTTTACATGTGAACGAATAAATACTTCTGATACAAGGTCTAATGGTTCATTGGCTTCAAGTTCCAATGATTTAAGCGGTGGTTCTATATAGGAGACCTTTAAAAAAACGAATCGTAACACATGGTTTTGTGTGGATTTATTTTGAAATGAATTCGTAATTTGTAAATTAAAAAAAAAATTTAGTCGGCTAAGGATTTTTTTGGACGATTCCAACCTCTAGATTTGCACGATCCTGACAAGCAGGGCTGCTGTATGGAGTAATAAATGATTGCTTATCGGATGTTTTTTTTTGTCTATTGGAAATTCGAACTAAAGGTTTAGTTTATTTTTACGCTAAAGAAAAAGATGGACAATTGGTAAACGGAGGAGGAGGGATTAGGGAACACGTTCGAAAGTTCCAGCCAATATTTATTTATTTTGTATGTGTACGTGTGAAATAATAAACATGGCTGACCATAATTTCTTTTATCATCAAGAAATACAACCTGATATAGCATCTAAATTTGATGTATTGGCTGGTTCCAACACGTTCGACATTACACATATCCTTAATAATCAAAGAATTTAGTGATGCACGATGAACGTTTATAATTATCCAATTTGCAAAAAGAATTTACACAAGAGAAGCCCACTTAGTCCTTATTAATATCACGATACAATCGTGGTAGAAGAAAATGTGACGATTTTTTACTTTTTGTTTATTAGCTTGCCATAAAATTATTCTACCAAGGAATTGCAAATAATAATAAATTATTATTTTATTGCTATTTAGTTATTATATAGTATAAAAATAATATAAAATAGTAAAAAAGTGTCTTTACATTTAATAAATGCGCTAATGATAAATAATGATGATAATAATAATAATAATAATAATGATGATGATAATAATAATAGTGACATAATAATGTTAAAAAAATAAATAATTCAACGTAATCCCTATTATCTACTATTTTTATGAATAGAAGATGAAAATCTGTTATTATATATATACATGTATGATACTCATTCAATAAAACACACACATATAACTAACTTACAGGATTGCAAAAAAATTCGATAAAGTTCCTCATAACTCGTCATTTTCCGTGTTGCGATGCCTATTGCGTGCCTGCGGTGTATTGCCCCTCTAGGGGGACAATGATACTTGGTGGTGCTTGAGAGAGACCCAATAATAGGTCCTGATAATTATTTAAAAAAAACTGTTGTCAATAATATTGAAAACTAAATGAATAACAAAAAATAATAATTCAGGAACAAATTAGAAATTAATTAACTTACCATTTCTGTTCTTGGAAGGTGCTCGTAAAGAGTATAATCGTGTGGTTGGAAAATATAAATATAAACGGGATCATGGGGAAGTTGTTGATCACAATAATAATAATAATTATTATTATTATCATCTTCAGTAGCAACTCCTGGTATAATTGCTGTATCTGTTGGTATTTGCATTGTTGCCGTTGGTATTGTTGACGTCGATATTGTTGACGTTGATGATAATTTATCATCTTCTTCTTTGTTATTATTACCGCCATTATTATTATCATCACCATTATTATTATTATCAATATCATCGTTATTATTGTCATCTGAACATAGAATTTATTTAAAAGCGTTTAATAAAAAAGCAACAAAAGATTTGTTTTTCAATTAAAAAACAAAGAAACTTACCAGATATTGGCTCTTCGAAAATGATAAACTCGCTGAACAACGAGTCATCATTTACACTATTATATTCCTCAATATTCATTGATCCTTTAGTGTAATCGAACAACATTCCTTCACCAAAGATATTTTTATCTTTGATATCGAATGGGGTATCTGGTGGTGATGAAGGAAAGGATAAGGGTAAGGGGGGGAGGAAGGGAGAAAAGTTAGAATTCGGTGAAAAAGTGGCAGTACTTGACTCATAAGGTGAGACGGGAACATTGTTATCGTTGTTAGATATAATGTTGTTGTTGTTGTTGTTGTCACTATTATCAATTCTATTGATAGTGATACAATTTATTGCCTTTTGATTCGTTTGCCTAGGTGGTGGCCCACGCCTGGGTTTTTCTTGTGGAAATTCACAAGATTTGCTTGCTTGAGTTTTGCATTTGCCACAAGCTTCAAGTTTGGATATATCTGTATCTTTAATATTATTTTTACAAGCTTTACACCTATTCATGACTCTCTTTGTACAATTCCCACACGGAGTGTTTCCAGTACACTTGGTTTTACTCTTTTTACATTCTAGACAAGCAGTTGTAACGTTTTTACGAGTAGGTTTTTTTTTTCCTCTAGGCATATTTTTTTTCCTCCACTTTTTCACCTAATTCACTTTCGATAAAATACGGTTGAAATAAAAAAAATTTTTTTTTTAATAAATAGGTTATTCGAAAATAAATAATACGTAAAAAAATAATTTATATTTATCATATAAAGAAAGGATGAAGTTTTTTTTTTTTTTTTTGAGATAAAAAATCTGAAATTTCAGATTTGAGCAAAAATTCATCCATTTATTACAAAAACTTCAATTACCTTATCGGTAAACAATGGTTAAAGAAAGATAGATTTTCTCCTGAGAAACAACGCCTTAACTTTTGTACGACATTATAATTAAGGTTATTTATGTTATTTATGTTAATATTTTCTTTTTATTTTTCCCAAATCAAGTTTGCCACAAAACATGTTACTTTAGAAAAGCTTGGCACTACGCTTGAAGGTTTTTCAAATTCCTTAACCTATAATGTTAATAATACTAACACTGACAAAAAAAGTAATTATAACATTGGGGAATAGGAAAATTAATATTATTTATTGTGTGTGTTTCTGTATGAATTAAAAAATTTTATATGAAAAAAAAAGAATTGCGGGTTACACTTCTCTTTCACCGCAGATTATTATTCACGGGTACTATACTGCGTTCATTGCGCTATTCAGTTTCCAAAAAGGATAAATTTTTAAAAAATTTTTGCCCAGGTCATATGAAAATTTGGGAATCATAATTTTTTGCGGATAAAACATCATATGAACATATTGAGTAAAGTTTTAAAGTCATATGCCGATGTGGGTAAAAATTTTTGGCCAAGTGATCCTTTGTACTACAAAGGATTTTTCAAAATTGTTTAACCATCACTAATACCAACATACCAACATAATAATATAATGCCTCACCCATAGACAAATTTTAAAATACTCTGTTGTTTGTTTTATAAATTCATTTTATTTATATGCCACGTGAAATCCGTTGAAAGTTTGATATCTATCGTTGATCGGCGGGCCACTAATTAAGTTAGAGATTTAATGCCCTCCAGTATAGTAATTTTGCACTGATTACCTTTAGCCAAAACTTTTTAATTGACTGATTATAAATTCCTCGTGATAACTTGTTGAGTTAGCAAAATATTTTCTCTTTCAGTAATATTCTACATCATTACAATATGTAGATGTTCTAGTGGCGGAGGTGTGATATTTTGATGAAATGGCTTAATTTATACATCTGTTTAACACGTCATTATAATTTTTAGATGATCATGGGCTGTGGCTTTAATGATAAATACAATCTACTTATGACTCAGCTTCCTCAACTTTATAACTAAATCATCTACAACACAATATCATTAAGAAGAAATTACATCCAATAATTCAATTATTAAAAAAAATATATTTATGCCAGTCTGGTTTTTTGATTTTAATAAAGATCATTTATGTTTATTTCAACCACACCTACCTGTAGTTGTGTATGCTAACATCAATAACTCAACTTAATCATATAATCCCTAACTCCTTGAGATAGTTCAGAATAACTATATGTGTTTTGACAAGAACAATCCAATCCTCATTGCAAAGTTCTCTCTTGCAATCTTGCAATCATTTCATCTGTCTGCCTTAATTGATCTGCATTGCTATCCCATTTCTTTCTGATGGGTATGTGTAATTCGTGATTTAACTTTTTAAAATACATCTTTGATGTTATTACTTTCTTGTGTTTTCAGCTTGTAATAAATGGTTTAAACAAACAATCAGCAAGCCGGTTGCTTGAATTCTTCACAAGTGTTTCACAGGCATTAGTATATTATATAGATTGCTGCCTCATTTTAGAAATTTGAGGTGCCTCCTGACCAATTGTCTGTTTTGTAAATGGAATAAAAGAATGAGCCTTAGGTTCACAAATTTTCAATTGTTATGGTTGAATGCTCATTCCATTAACCTTGTTATTATAAGCAGTCAGTATCTTCAAGTTTTTTATATTTGTTCCAAAGAAAGCTGTACAAGTGAGGTTAATGAATATTGATTCTACATTCCTAAAAATGAATTTTCTTAACTATTAAAAGTACATTTACTGTTGTAAAATCACTGTATATATACTGAACATCACATCATTATAGGAATGATGACAGATGAAAAAACTATATGACGAAAGTAAGTTTGTCTCCCTACTTCCAAGATGTGTTGCTATTTATCTCTCAGAGTATGGACCTTCCAGTTTTTGCCTCAAGTGACTTACTTCTCTATAAAACACTTGTAATTATCTTTACACCACATTGGCTGTCTATTGCTTTTATCCTTTGTTACAAGGAACACAAAGTGGGTTTTGATTATCAGGATGGAATTATTATCATTAGGAGTTTTTGTATCTGATTAAGCCAGTTAGATGTGGGTCTGCCAATTATCTAATCAAATTCTTAGGGTATAAATCCTACTTGCACTTCTTCAAGCATTTTTTAAGTGTTTGCAAAACTAAGGATGATGATCAAGAAAAAGAATCGACCACGTAATTCAAATCAACCATCCAATCAAGTTTACCAAATTTATCATGTGATTAATCCAATTAAAACTTTTTGCTTCAATTTCATAGAAAAAAATATATCCACCATTTCTTCTTACCCTTCCTCCTCTTCGCATGATAAACCCGTGCCAACTCCAGCATTTACAGATACATACAGTTCAAATCTAAGTGATGAAAAAAAAGAAGAAAAATATGTACATGAAGTTTATGAAGCTATTGCACCACACTTTAGCCAAACTAGATATGGGACATACTGCAACAAAACCAGACAAAGTGAACCAAGAATTTCAGGGATCAAAATTTAGTCATTTGTTAAGTGATATGTAGAATTGCCCATATATAAAAATAACAATATGAAGCTAATTTACATTAGGTCTACCATGGAACCCAAGAATTACAGCACCATTAGAAGTATTTTGAAAAAGGAGCAAGGTGAAAAAATTGCTCCTAACATTTTCAAAATAAATGACACTCAAACACTGGAAGCTTATCTAAGGAAAGGAAGGATTACTTATGAAATTTACCATAAAGAAAGAAAAATAATAAATGTTAGAAAAAGAAAACATCATTATGATGTATTATTACCTAATAAAAACCAAAAATCTTTAAAAGGAAAATAACTATCATTTTCTTTGATAGTTGGAATTATACAGAGGGAAATAACCAAAAATTACTTTCTTATTTTCAATCAAGGTCATTTCTTAGTTTCTTAATTTCAATTTGTGCAGTTAATTGACCATTCTGTTATAATTGTTCTAACTGGTTCTTTAATTTCTCATTCTCTGCATTTAACTTATTGACTAACTCTTGAGGGGTTAAAGTTTTCAATTGTTCAATTTTCTGAGTCAATTTAATAATTTCTGTTTCTTGTTGTTTAATCTTATCTAATAATTCCTGTTTCTGTCTTTTGTTTCATTCCTCAGACCTTTCTTGAAACTTGGCTATTTCTTCTCTTTCAATTTCTAATGCTTCTTCAGCAGTGGCTAATTCTTCTTGTAATCCATTTATTTGTCTTTCATAAAAAGCAGACCGACTTATTTCCTCACTAGGCAAAAGAGGGAGTTCCTTTTCTTCCATGTCTTCTTCATATCTAGTACAAAAACAAACATACTTATCACCATGAACATCAATATAATGTTTAGTTTGTAATCTACCACATCTCTCACACATTTCCAATTCATCATTCTCAAATTTCTCCTTACAATTTTCACACACTACATCATCTGCAACATATTTACCATTTACCTTAACACGAGCTACTATTTAGTTAACAGATTTATTATCCTCTCCATAACAATTAGAACAAAAATCACATGTTTTCTGACTTGATCTTTCTAAATCTAAAAGTGTGTAAGTTAGTCCTCTCATTAATTATCTACTTACCTCTATTCTAGCAACTAACTCTTGGATTTGGCATTTTTTGTTTTCCACCAATTGATGGAATTCAGTTTTTAATTTTGTTCTTAATTATCTAAATTTGCTTTGCTTTTTAGGTAAAGCAGGTAAATCCTTTTCAGCTAAATGCAATTGATTTTGCAATCCTTTGTTTTCTTCTGTGAGATTTTTGTTTTGTGATTCTTTTTCTGAAATTATCTTATTAGACACCTCTACTTTTTCCCTTTCTTGTTTTAGTTCTCATTCTAATTCACCAATTCTTGCACCTTTATTCTCAATTATCTTACTAGAAATTTCTAACTTTTGGTTTTTCTCTGCTATCTCCTTTGCTGATGCTTCTTTCTGAGTTCATTTTTCTTTTCCTCCTGTTTCTAAAGCCTCTAAATGAATTTCATTATCTATCTCAGCCTTCTCTGCTCTTACTTTTCATTTTTCAACAAGGAGTTTATTCTAGAGCTCTGAAACGAGTCGGGTTGACCCAAATGGGTCGGGTTGGGTCATGATTTAATTGACCCGGGTTTGACCTGGGTCAACATCATGCTATAATTGCCTTTAAAAGTTCAAAATTATTTTTGAAACTAGTATAGATACTAATAAATGAATAAAAATAAATGGCAAAATAACAATTTTGACATAAAAAAAATCAATAATTGATGCAAGTGTTTATGTAAAATAAAAATAATAAAAAATTATGTTACTTATGGTTATGGAAAAATTATTTGGTGATCAGTGAAAACCTTATTTTTTTATTATTTCGTTATCATTATCATCATCATTATTATTTCATTATTATTATTACTACATATGTAAACTCGATAAGTTGGTCATGTCGGGGCGGACTCTTGCGACCGACTTATTGAGAGAACTGACTTATCGAATTTCACGTGATTTTTAATTTATTAAAATAAAAAATGTTAACATTGAAAATATATAATATATATAATAATAAACAT
>CAUDNR010000231.1:25067-35157 GCA_958430865.1 Entrophospora sp. SA101 | reverse complement strand
CGTAAAAGATTGGAATGTGGATGTGAATGTTTCGGTGTTTGTGGTGAAACATGCCCGTCAAAAGAATATTGTATTAATCACGCATCGGATAATGTTAAAAGACAAGGTTTGTTTAATTTAATCTATCTAAAAGGGGGAGGGGGTTTTGAAAAAAATAAAAATTATGATAATAATATTATAATATAAATTGTTTAAAGTTGCGGATATGGTGATGCAAAGTACTTTTGAGGATGTAAATTGGAATGAAGAGCGTATGATAGTTTTAGAGTGTGGTCATGTTTTTACAATGGAATCAATGGATGGTCATATGGAAATGCAAGATTTCTATGAAGGCGATCCACAAGGTTGGACAGCAATTAAACCAATCACACATCAACCTCGTAAAATCAAAGTATGTCCTAATTGTAGAGCGCCAATTAAAAATATTCATAGATATGGTAGAGTGATAAAGAAGTTTACTTTGGATGTTCAAAACAAGAAATTTTTAATGACTTATGAATTGAAATTGAAGACACAAAAAGATCGTCTAGAAAATAGCATTAGAACACTTGAAACAAATAGGGCTAAATTCCTGGAAAACATAATTAAAAATTGTAATAATCCTACAATAAATTATCAAACTAAAAATGATAATAAAAACTATCGATTTGACGCTAATGAAGTTACAAGTTATGAAAAATTTGGTAATCTCGAGGCTTATTCAATTGCTGCATCACAGGAATCCGATTGGAAAAAACATGTTAAATATTTATTGGAGATCTATAAAGAATTAACATCAATAATATCTTCAACAAAAACCCCACCGCATAAATTGGCATTTGAAGCTGCTGTAACAAATTTGTAAGTATTATTTTACTGGAAGATGAATAAAAATTGCTATTCTAGATTTTGTTCTTTAAAATTAAATTTTTTAAAATTTTTTGTTGTTTCAGATATAATGAAAAATCAAAATCACAACCCGATTATGACGATTTGATAAAAAATTTTGAATCAAGCTTGAATCTTGGAGTTGCTAATACAGCACGACAGAAGCAGCAAAAATTACAAGAAACGCTACAACAAGTTGGAATACCTACTCCACAGATTGATAAAAGATTATATTTGGAAGCCTTTTTTGAAATCTTGAATGTTCAGTATTTGATGCTTAAAGAAGTAACTTCAATTATAACTGAAATTAATGACTCAGTTTCCAATGTTTCCAATGAAAATATAACAAAATCGCGAAATGCTTGGCTAAAACTTCATAAAGCTTTAATTAAGTCACGGAAACGACACATTAACGAAATAATTGTTACATCAGATCTTTCCAAATCCAAAAAAATGAATGCATTGGCTCATCTAGAATCGTTGGAGTTTGAATGTTCTATAGCCAGGTTCGAATTAAGAAATCCAAAAAAAAGATCAATGACCAAAAAAAAGCAAGACAAATTGTTAGATAAATGTAAAAGTTTACGTAAAGAGTGTGATACAATTAAAAATAATAAGTTATTCAAGATGCAAAATATGAACCATTTTGTAGGTCAATGTATTGAGAGAATTAATAAAATTTTAAAAGATATAGATGAAATTGAAGAGGTGGCAGCGAAGGCTGGTATTTTGACAAGAGAAGAGAAGATGGAAATTCATAGAGCTATGGCTAGCGAATTTAGAGGATCTGGTAATGGATTTTTTGGTTACTAATTTTATGTTTTTAAAAAACTCTACTAATTGTTATTATTTATTTAATTTTTATTTTTGAATAGGTCATTGGTATCAATGTCCCAATGGTCATCCTGTACGTTATATAAAAAAAAATTTAATTATTTTTTAACAAAAAGAAAGGCATGTACGCTAATTATTTATTATCAATTCTATTTTTATTTATTTTAGTATACTATTGGAGATTGTGGTGGAGCAATGGTAACAAGCAGGTAATATATATATGAGTGTGTGAGTTTATATTATTTCTAAATGTATATTTTCATTTCTTATATTAAAATAAATTAATTTTAGTTGTCCAGAATGTGGTGAAACAATTGGTGGAGCTGCTCATGTTCTTACTGCAACCAATAGACGAGATAATGAATTTGAATCTATGGGTAGTAATACTAATACTACTCCTCGTTTTAACTTTATTGTTTAATTAAATTTTGGTTTTTTTGGTTAATTATTTATAATATATATATACATAATTAATTAATTAATTATATTAAATAAAATAATTCATTCGATATATTTATTATTAAGTTAAATAAAGATCCGAACAATTTGGTTTGAGCCAGTTAAAGGGCAAACTAAAACCGAGTTTATAATTTTATTGTGAAAAAAATCATTAAATGTTATGTCACAGGAAATTTCAGGGCTAGATATCACAATAGAAAGAATGCTCTTAAAAACACTAAGCTAACAGAAAGTAACACACCAGGTAAGTGCTTGGTTGTTAATATCATAGTTTGCTTTCTTGCTAAGGGGTAGAAACTTTATTCTTTTTACCTTTACCTCATTTAGTAGCATAGGCTTCTGGATAAATTTCAGCCTTGCATTCACTATTCATAGAGCCTACTAATTGGTAATCTCTAATTGGCCTGCCAAACGGTACTATAAAAAAAACCCACTGAATCTGCATAACATGAAAATATTCATATCTTTAATTCAAAAGCATCTGCCTCATCTATAATAGATATTTTCCCTAAATAATAGTTATGTACAGAAAAACTCACAAAATTGAGTTCTCTTTTAATTTCTTGATAATCCTCTTCATTTGAACTCAAGTTTCAGAGTCAGAATGATAATAACTTCATTGGAAGTATTAGGGATAGGTTGTTTGGGTGAGATGATTACATAACCTTTTGGGAACTGTAGTCCTCCATCAACTAATTAATAATAGCTTTTGGTTTTTGAGCTACATGTTTCCTTGCTGATTAGGATCTCTTTACAGCAACCAATCCATAACCTTTTTTATGTTTAGGTACAACTCCCAGATGGAGGAATGAGTTCACCCAGGAGGAATACTTGTGTTTTAGCCAATTGGTTGATATATCCACTTGATCTTACCAATTGTATCTTTGAGAAGGGGCAGCATATCATCATTTCATTCACTCTTGTTCATCTCCCTGACATCTTTGATATGTCCCCTGTTCTCTTAGCATTAGGTCTAGTCCCATAAAAGAAAACAAATATGATCTAGCAGCTCAGTTGAATCCAAATTTTCCTATTCCTGTGTAAGGTTGCTTGCTGAAACTCCTCCAGAAATCAATCAGCAGGGTTTCGGCAGGTTACACATTAATTGTTTATTATAGTTTTGGCAGAGTTCCGCATTTTGAGGTTTCACCATTTCGGCATAGTTTCAACAGGATTTTTGATAAGATTTAATATAGTTTTGCCATGGTTTCAGCAATTACTAAGGAGGTTTCGCCCACAACCTTATTCCTGTGCAAAGGTAAAAAAACATCTTGGTTTTTGCTGTTCTGTCATGATACTTTAATTTAGTGTATAATCTTATTTGGAGAGAATTGTTTTCCTAGTCTACATATATAAATGATACTAGTTGATTATCCCTGGGTAACATATAAGCCCTTTCTGGCAGGGATGGAAGCTTACATGACCCAGGGGATAAATTGTATTATTCCGATATAAAAATATAAATATGAAACTAACTTACTATGAAATCCAAGCATTATAGATGGCACTATCAAAAGTATTTTAAAAAAATATCAAGGAGAAAATTAAAGAATTGCTTATTGAATTTATCAAGAACGAAAAAATGATTCACGGCCGATCTTAAGCTGGTGATCTGACAATAGTAATAGACAAATATCATTCATTATAAAAATATTCTTGATACATTGGAAAAACCCTTTAAACTTTTTACAATACCGAGATTAAAAAGCTTCAAAAGAAAATTTTGAAATTCCGATCAATTTCTTAAACATAAATCCATCAAAATATTTAAAGCCTTTTTCCTATATCGTGTGTTTATCCGTGCAGTATCGTGGAATGTTCGAAATATTAACATAATATTAATATTTAAATTAAATGGGGCATGCTGCAAAAAAATTTAGGGATCAAACAAAACTGCTAAACGCCGGACAGATCGGAAAGGACTATTGCTCTTGAAATCAGTTAAATAACACATTAATATTGATGTTGTGGATAATTATTTTGTTCAATTATTTTATTGATGTTAATATTATCTGTAATCGTCAATGGCCAATATACTGTACCATCTGCAGACAAAATGGTGGCCAAATCATATTAATATTAATATCATCCATTGCGGACAAAATTGTCCTTAACTTTTGTTTAAACTTCAAGTTTTGAGAAATAAACTGGTACAAATTTTAATGAGGTCGTTTTTTCTATAAGGAGCAAAATTTTCTTTTTATTTTTGTGAAATTTTCTAAAAAAAATACTTATTATTAAGAACATAAGTTTTTACTAATAAAAAAATTTATACATAAGAAAGATCAATGTCTAAAAAATAGAAATGTTTAATTTATTTTTATCACAAACCTACTGGTAATTGTAGAATTTCATAGAAATTATATCAAATCTGCTGCTACAACTAGATTTGATGAAATTCATAGAATTTTTTATCAAATCTACTGCTACATACAGTGCTAACACTAGATTTGATAAACTTCATAGAAGTTTATATATCAAAAATTTTATCAAATCTGCTGTGAATCGCGAATTTCATAAAATTTTTGACTTATTAATGATTATTAATATCTTAATAATCATTCTGAGTAAATGCGGATTTATTATCACGAAATTACTCTTTCTGTTTTATCAATCACTTTCTTTGGTAATGATTTTCTACTTGTGCTAGTTTATTGATCCGAAATTATCATTGTTTCTCCCGAATTCTGTAGAGTTCTTGATGGTCTATAATAAAAATAATACATTTTCAAATATATTTTTTCATCCCCGTTTATTGGTCCTAGTGATTCTAAGTGGTGTCTCCGCTTTGTCACTTTCTTCTTGTTCTAATTTGTTCAATAACGTTTCTTCCAATTTTTTTGGTTATTTTCTTTCTTTCTTAGATCAAAAACCTTTTAAATTTTTTTTTTAATTCATCATATACTGCACAAATGGGCTATCATTTAGGTAGTAAAACCAAACAAGCCTTAAATCATTACGAAGAAAAACATACAGGCTCACCTCAACCTTTATATACATGATACACCCAATTCACCTTAAACTGGTTATAGAAAAAAAAGATGGACGATCTGTAATGTGAACATATGTTAGAGCGAGTCAATAAATACATATTTACATATAATTAATATTAATATCGTTAGTTTCATTATTATTAATAAAAAATGGTAACTAATTAAGGCTTCATTTGGACAACAAATAGATCAGCGTTAGCATCAGCAAAGAAATTAAATAAAAAGCATGTGAGTGAAAGAAAAAAAAGAATTAAAATAGTATTATGAGAATTTTCAACCGGATTTTTAAGAATGAAATCAGAAAACCGGATTTTTGAGGATAATAATAATTAACAAAATACAGATCATCTGATCGCAGCATTGACGGCATTGATGTGGTTCCCGGTTGGATTCGAACCATTTTTAAAAGGCAATGATCATTTTCATGAATTCAAAATCCCAAACATTCAAAAAGCATTTTCAATAACAAACACCTTGAAATTTTAACCTCACACTTCCAAAAAATTACATTATGAAAAAACGAGTTCTCAGCTACTCAGCATTCAGCATTTATCAATCATTAATCATCATTGAATATTGAATATTGAGTATTCTATACTACGCTTTCACTTTGTGAAACAACATTATGATCATTCTCACCAATTTAATTCCGTTGTACTTATTGTTAATTTCTTTTTCTTATTATCCTTATTATTTATTATCCTTATGATCATAAGCACTATCCCAAAACGTTCAAAGGTTGATTACTTTTTAAGCAAACCCGTATACAGTCAAACCTCGTTTCAACGAATCTATGGGGACACGTTTCAACTAATTTTATATGTTTTTATGTGGAGGCAAAATGTTTAAAGATTCGTTATAACACGAATCAATAAATTATCATTATTTTGCAGCTTAGGTTTTTTGATTTGGTGATACGTGAAATGAATGAGAGAAAGATTGCATTTTATAATAAATTTTGGCAAAACGTCACAAAAATTGCTAATTGTCAACCTTTATACAAAAAATTGTATTATTTTTTTTTTTGTGGCATGAATAAAGATTTTTCTATGTAGGACGCGCAGATTTTGGGGTTTCCTCTCATTCATTTGCGAATCGGCAATTAATATTAAACTAATTTCGAATGGGCTTTCACTATTAATTATGTCAACAACTATTACTAATTTTTACAGAATAAAAAATTATTTCAAAAAAATTTTTGGTTTTTATTTTATCAAATCTAGAACTTCATAAAGAATGAAGCATTAGTCATTCATCGCATATTTTCTTTTACTAATGTTTGTTAATTAATTACTTAATATTGTTAGCAACAATTAATGTATAATAATTTCCAATTGAAATTTTAAAGAAAAGAGTTACGATAATGATTATATGACATTCATAAAATTTTCTTGGATTATTAATCCTTCTTTAAATATTATTAATATCTTATTAATCATTCTGAGTATCGTGACAACCTCTTGGGGTTTTATGTACTCTTACTGGATTGATTTTAGTGATAATTTCGCATGAACTCGTTACCAGATTCCCCCCGACACTTCATTCCTAGTCCTTGATAGCCTTCATTATCTTATCTCATAGATCTGGAATCTTGGGCTAAGTTATTATTCCAAGGTTGATGATCCTTTCCTTTGTTTAGTAATTCTCTTCTTTTTCTTGTGACTTCTTTGGCAATGATTTTTCTATTTGTACTAGTTCGTTCGAAATTATCAACCGAATTCCGTTGAGTTCGGGTTTTCTTCTTGATGGTCTATAATAAATATAATACATTTTCAAATCTATTTTTTCTTCCCCATTTATTGGTCCATTTTTGTCCTAGTGATTTCTTCTCGGTCTCTTTTCGATATCAGCTTCTTGTTCTTCTAATATTTGTTCAATGATTTTGAACTCGTTACCAGATTCCCCCCGACACTTCATTCCTAGTCCTTGATAGCCTTCATTATCTTATCTCATAGATCTGGAATCTTGGGCTAAGTTATTATTCCAAGGTTGATGATCCTTTCCTTTGTTTAGTAATTCTCTTCTTTTTCTTGTGACTTCTTTGGCAATGATTTTTCTATTTGTACTAGTTCGTTCGAAATTATCAACCGAATTCCGTTGAGTTCGGGTTTTCTTCTTGATGGTCTATAATAAATATAATACATTTTCAAATCTATTTTTTCTTCCCCATTTATTGGTCCATTTTTGTCCTAGTGATTTCTTCTCGGTCTCTTTTCGATATCAGCTTCTTGTTCTTCTAATATTTGTTCAATGATTTTTCTCCAGTTTCTTCTAATTCTTTTGATTATTTTCTTTCTTTTCTTATCATTTTCTTTCGTGAAATAGCAAATCTTTTAAATTTTTTTTTTAATGCATCATTCCTTCCTCGAAATATAAATCATTACAAAGAAAATCATACAGGCTCACCTTTATATACATGATACACCCAATTCACCAGCATAGATAAAAATCCTATCATTGGATAGATTGGTCACACGCATTTAATAGAGACGATCGACAATTTATATGTGAAGAGTATTGTAAAATCGAAAAAGTGTCACTTAGAAAAGTGGCGCGCCCCATATTAAATAACACCACCTCAAACTTTGCACAAATGTTATATTACTATTGTTTATTTCTGATCCATTAATAACTTTTCCTGATCCACGCTGAGTTTTGACTTTTATTAGTAATGCCGTTTGCTCTAAATTTCGCTTTATTACATTCATAACATCCAAATTTATCAATGATCTACATTTTAATTTTCTTTGAACGGAATCCAAAATTTCATGTGAAATAAACACTTGCCAATTCAGCATATTATGACATTATATTTCCATTGAGTTATAGAATAACCAAAGTTTTAACTATTCTCTATGTTATTTTATGTTATTTTAGTTTTTTTACTGATTAACAATTAATAGACAAAAGATTATTTAATTTTTTTTGCAGAAAATGGTTTTTGTATGAGAATTCTTTTTACCAGTCCCCAGTTTAAAATAAGAAGAGAGAATATTGAATAATAAATAAAATTGAACTATTATACATTTTTCTCGAGTAAATGTTAATTTTTTTGGAAACACATGTGATTTTTAATTTCAATTTTCGTTGGTCAATCTCACTTGATTTTTGTAATGCCATAACAGTCAATGATAGGATTTTTATCTATGCTAAAAAAAACCGTATATATGTATTTACATTTATGACATTAATATTAATTAGATTTGTTAATCAACTTATATCGAATACCCCAGTGTCATGCGGTGCAGATCATCCGATCTTGTAAAACATTAATTTATCGGCACAGTAATAATGAATGATGTGTCGTTATATATTAATATTATGAAATAATTTTCGAATTGGTAAAAAAATCATAAGATTTCTTAAAATTTTTAATATCATATGAAATATATGTCTTATATGATGGAATAAATTATATAAATTAATCGCAAAAAAATATAGTAATTCTTAATTCTCTAAAATAAAATTGGTAATCATGAAGATTTTAACGATTTTGATTATTTTTTTGATAGCGATAATAAATGTAATAAATGCTATTCAATATGAAAAAAATGATTTCAACAAAATAATAACAAGAAAAAGAGGAAAGGCCATTAAAAGTAAATATTTTTTTAAACGCAAAGAAGCAATTCCGATCAATTCTAATTACCAGCGTGATGAAAAATATGATAAACTTAATAGACGTGATACAGTAGTGACAATGACTGTACCTATTTCTATCATTCCAAAAAAACATTTTCCTCGTTCTATTACTGTTCCTTTTGTTGAAATCTTTCCTACTATTATAATGCCTAACGCTACTTCTCTATCCGTTTCGATAAATGCAACTTCTTCAACTACCGCAACAACCCCGGAGATAACCCCGGAGATAACATCGACAACAACCCCACCTCCTCATACTAGGCAATTAAAAGAATAAGTTATTTTTATTAAGTTAATTATTTATAAATTATTTAATTATTTAATTTATTATTATATAGGGTACCAAAAACTGTGACCACAACACCACCACCTGAAACAACGACTGTATTTTTACCTGCGACAACAAATCAAGATCTGCCATTTAATGACGGAAATCATATAAAATTTAATTTTATTTCGAGTTTATTAATAATTTTTAGTACATGCCTATATTTAATTTTCTAATAATAATTTTTAAATATCTGATTGATTAAATAAAAATTTATTTGAAAAAATGTTAAATGTTGGAAAAATTTAACCAAACATTATCCACTGGGTATAACCTCTTGGTGAAAGAAGCATTGGCTTTTTCTGGGGTGTCTTCCTCTTGAATTTTATTCAATATGTTTCCTCATTGATTATTTATTTATAATAAACTTGATCATTATGCCACCTGCTTGGTTTTATCTTGATGGAAATTTGGCAGCATCCAATCAAAGAAAAACTAATCTTGGAACAAATCTTTTTGTTAATATCACGAGATTTATGTTTGAAGTTTGCTATCATAGACCTTCAATCGGTTGCTATGGAAAATCTCACTATATACATTATAATCAATCAAATATACCACAATTAATTTCAAACAATACCCATTAGTTCCATCTACACATTTATTATCAATTGGTATACATCAAGATATGTCTCATTATTAGTACTACTATTTGTTGGATTAATTTTGATTTTAATTTAATTTACCCCACCTCTAAATATTTTTAAAATACAAATAAATACAAATAATAATATGATAATCTATAATAATTAGGTAATATAATATTAATATAATAATATAATAATGTATGTAATTGTACTATATATAAAATTAATTTAAAATATGAATTGATGTTCTTGTTTTATTGCTGAATGTCCTGCATCATTTAAATGAGGTTTACCATCAATAATTGGTAATTTAAAATAAGCAGCATTGAATTCTTTATTAGATTTATATTCTGCAGCCTTTTGTCTTTGCCTTTCTTCTA
>CAUDNR010000231.1:11454-23226 GCA_958430865.1 Entrophospora sp. SA101 | reverse complement strand
AGATGAAACATGGCTTCATTTTTTTACAGTCTCATCTAAAGATGCCAACAAGGTTTGGCTAAGCAAAGGAGAAAACCGGCCACAAATTACAAGAACAGCTCAAAATAGCAAAAAACAAATGTTTTGCATTTTCTTTTCAGCTGATGGAGTTGTGGCAAGCATTGTGGTGGAGAAAGGACAGACAGTCGCTGGTAATTACTATGCCAACATAGTTTTACCAAATGTTTTTGAAAAATTCAAAGAAATCAACAACAGGAGCACAGTACGTGATATCATGCTGCATTATGACAATGCAGCACCACACAAGGCAAAGGTTGTCACTGAATATCTGCAAAAAGAGCGAGTTGTAATGCTTCCCCACCCTCCTTACAGTCCTGACCTGGTCCCCTGTGATTTTTTTTGTTCTCTAAAATTAAGAAAGAACTTGGTGGGAAGAGGTTTGAGAGGATTCAAGACCTTGCACATGCTGTAAAATTAATAACAAATAACATACCACAAGAAGAGTATTTTAATTGCTTTAAAAATTGGTGTATGAGACTGAGACATTGTATAGAAGTTAAGGGAAACTATTTTGAAGGAATGAGTTAATATGTAAATAAAAAAATTTAGACATATAGTATTAACATCCCATCCATTTACAGTGCACATAAAATATTTTTTATTGGATATTTTTAAAATTTAATATCTTAGTAACTAACAGGCCAAAAAATTTAAACTTTTTTTTGTTTGAAAGATAAGAATGTCTAATCTTCATAACAATATTTTTAAACCTATTACATTTAAAATCATAAAGTTATATGACTTTGTAACAAAAATTTTCAGTTGATTTTATTGATGATCTTTGCAAATTATTATTTCAGTAATCAATGAATTATAAAAAACAAACAATTTTTTATTTGAAAGAGGAGAAATAAGCCTTTTATTTAAAAAAGAATTCAGATTAATTTAATTCAAGGTTATAAAGTTACAGGTCCTGTGACAAAACTTTTTGAACCCCCCACATATATAGCAACATGTGTGATCCAATTTGCAATTTCAAAATGATGCCTTATTATGGTTTAAGAAATTTTTAACAAAATCTCAAGGTAATCCTTTACAAAATAATTTTATTGAAGGCTTGTATAATGCATCTGACGTGACTCCATATATACATGTACTTGTATATCATGTACATGAATTTATGAGTCTTCATCAAGATTTGGCCTTAAATCTTTTTCTTGTTCACCAGTGGAGAAAAAAAACCACATGCATATTAATAAATTTTTCAATAAAACTTTTAAAGATGGTGGAAATTCAAATAGAAAATCAGCAATTTATGGAATAATGGAATCAGAGAATAGACATATTTATTATCTAGTAAATAATATTCCTTCTGCAATAGCTAAACCCACCAGGATAACTATAAAAGAAAATAAATATTAAATGTAAAATATAATGTATGTTTACTATTTAATTTAATATATGTTTTTTTAATAATTAGCACAACAAATTATAATTATTAACTATTAACCAATGCCCCAAGTAATAATCATATGACTTCTGAAGCAATAATATTGTGATGCGAGGCATAGTTTGTAACACGAAGCATAAGACAGTTCATGACGCGAAGCATAATTCGTGATGCAAGGTATAGTTTGTGACGCAAGGCATAATTCATGACTTGAGGCATTCATAATTTTGACAACATGTATAGTGATAACATTTCCAATTCTTTCAAAGTTCAGTTTTTGCCACCACCAATAATCAAGGCTCTGATCACCACCAGTAATAAAGAAAGACCTCATAGTAATTATAATTATTATAGTTTAACTAGTTATTTTTATTATTTTTTATTATATAAACAAATGAACACAGATCATTCTATTCTCAGAGTTACGAGGTAATGATTCTCAAGATAGACAAGAATTTAAATAGGAAAAATAGTAAGTAAAAGTTACACATTAACTTTTTGTTTTTATAATATATTAGTAATATATTAATGAAAAATTTAATATAAAATTATTATAAATTTTTATTTATTATAAATTATTATTGTTTTCTCCTAAAACTAAGGTGCTCCTATTCATACATAACTTAACAATCAACTTGTTACTTATCGTCTTGTTTTCCCTACTGTCTACAATTTCTATTTCCTTCCACATAAATACTACATCTCCTGCATCTTCTGATCATGTACAAATATCTGAGAAAACAGCTTCATTATTTTCATAATATTTAATGGCCCATTCTTCTGATCCCAAACATTCATTTAAATTTTCTTTCCCCACCATTCCTTTAAAAACACATCTATACCACCTATCACCACTTGAATATCTTGTTATATAATTTCCAAATATTTGAACAAATACAGCCTCATGACAAACTAGAACAAATTTTTTCCATCCTCTTCCACTTCTATTATTTTTGTAGCAACTCCAAAAACCAGATATAATTTCTTGTTTAAATTGCCTAACCAAAAATTCAGTAACTTCTAATGATAATATACTTACAGACGGATTATTATATTCTTTATGGTTTTGAGCTTCATGTCTTCGTAAACCATTAATATTTTTATACTCATAATCATGTTGACACAGATTGCATTTATAAATTTGATTCTAATTTAAAAATAAAAAAACAAAAATTATTAGACCAAAGAATGACTAGAAAATATTAAACAGTTTTCAGTACTTACTTGGACTTGGATTTGGTTCATTTTTATATATGTGTATATATTCGTATATATCATAAATTAATGTGGCATCTATTATGTTCATGATTGTATTTTTACACGTGATCATGTAATTAATTCTCCAAACATAAAAAAAAAAAAATGAAACTTGGTGGTAGGTCGCGGTTTAAAATACGGGTCCGTAAGTTAGATCGAGTTAGTTTTATTTTGTTCTAATATAAATGTATAGATATATATAATCATGTATATTAAAAATCATTAACATAAATAAACTAATCAGACCTCACTGAACAAAAAAAAAAAAAAAAATGAAACTTGCTCTTCAAAACTATATAAGCAGAAATTCTGTAATATTCAATGCCTAGTCAAATTAAGATCGCTCAACTTTGTTGCTGAAGAATTGACAAAATTGTTTGAAAGGTACAATTATTTTATTGCATGATACTTGAACTATATGGATTTGAGTATAAGTTCACTGATCAGTTTTTCCAAAGATTGGATAAAACATTTCAGCTCCGTTACTTCCTGTGGCCATGTGGCAAGGAAGCCGTGAGCTGCGCGCTTATGAACTGTATGCGGTCATGTGGTGGTATAGTTCCTCTGGCGCACCTTACATTGTAAATTGCGGCCATGTGGCGGATAGCCTCTATACGGTAAGGTTAGACAGGTAAAACGGAACAAGGTTGCGGCCATGTGGCGAGCTGAGTTCTATGACAGTTTACAATCTGTTGTGTGGCCATGTGGCAGCAACTTATTTGAAACTGTTTTTCATTAATTATGTGTTGATTACGTTAGTATAACATAACACTAAAAAGCATTTCTTGAGATATATTTTTTTAAATTTTTTTTTAGATGAAGAGCCCAAGATAAGCAAGCCAGGCACTCATTGAAGAACATACTAATATTGTTATTTGGTATGGTGGGTGGTTTGTTCTGCTGGAGAAGAGAGGCGTTTTTTATTGATAGCAAGAAATATAATATATTTTATAAATGTATTATTGAAATCAAGATTTTGTCATGTCTCTAGGTATTTATTATAAAGAATTCTTATCAAGATGATAGTAAATGATTGGGATTGTTTTTGCTTTTCGTAATCAATATTAATATTAATATTTATTACAAGATGTCAAGGAACATTTCGATATGTTACTCAGATGATCCATTGGAAAGGTAGATTTAAAAATAGGTTGTGTGTAGATGTTAACATTATTAATCAGAGTGTAATTGTTGTCAAATATTCTAGAATAAAAATAGTAACTAATCATGACGTTTCTATTACTATTTAGAAAGGAAAGTTGATAAAACCATATAATTCGATTCTTGGAGAACAATTTTCATGTCATTGGGATGTTTCAGAACCAAGGTTTGATAAAAAAGGAAACTTCATTGAGTGACAAATGAAAACAATAACAATCAAAGAATTATAAAGTTACATGTTTAACAGAACAAATATCACATCATCCACCAGTTTCAGCTTTTTGTTATCATAGTGAAGATAAAGGAATAACTGCTTGTGGAGTAGATCAACTTTTGGCAAGATTTACCAGAACTTGTAAAAACATTTTGAAAATTGGATTTCTTTTTTTTCTTTTAATTTTTAAATGATAAAATTATATATATATATATATATATACAATTGGACCAGGTGAACAAAATAAAGGAATCTGAGTGAAAGAAATGAAGAATATTTATTAACTCATCCTGTAGCCAGTGTGCAAGGTTGGTTAAAAGCTTCACCATATGTAGTTGTTGCTGGAAGCTGCATTATAACTTGTCAAAAGACAAAATTGAAAGCAATATTAGAATATAAAGAAGAGGTAAATATAATATGATTATTTATTTATATAGTATTTATATGCACATAATGCCTATGTAGACTATAAATAATTAATTGATTAAAAATAATTACTTTTTTTTTTTAAAAAAAGCAATGGCTTGGAAAACCAAAATTTGCCATAGAAGGCAAGATATTTAAATATGATCCGAAGAATGATGATAAAAAAAATTGAAGATGGTTAATGAAAATGATGTTTTAGCTGAATCACTGGTAGTTGGTGTGGACAAGTCCATGCAACAAGACTGAATACAAATGTAAATAATTATTTAATTGTATTTATTTTGTTATTTTTTAAAAAAAAAAATTATATGAAAATTATTAATATGATTAGGAAACAAAATTACTTTTAGATATGGAAAGGATATTCCCAATTCCAAAAAAAAGTCAAACCAATTTCAAAACAAAGACCACTTGAATCATGTAATGTTTGAAAACCTGTCACAACAGTTTTATTTCAAAAAGACTATACAAAGGCCACAAAAAAGAAACAAATAATAGAAGAGAGGCAAAGACAAAAGGCTGCAGAATATAAATCTAATAAAGAATTCAATGCTGCTTATTTTAAATTACCAATTATTGATGGTAAACCTCATTTAAATTATGCAGGACATTCAGTAATAAAACAAGAACATCAATTCATATTTTAAGTTAATTTTATATATAGTACAATTACATACATTATTATATTATTATTATATTAATATTATATTACCTAATTATTATAGATTATCATATTATTATTTGTATTTATTTGTATTTTAAAAATATTTAGAGGTGGGGTAAATTAAATTAAAATCAAAATTAATCCAACAAATAGTAGTACTAATAATGAGACATATCTTGATGTATACCAATTGATAATAAATGTGTAGATGGAACTAATGGGTATTGTTTGAAATTAATTGTGGTATATTTGATTGATTATAATGTATATAGTGAGATTTTCCATAGCAACCGATTGAAGGTCTATGATAGCAAACTTCAAACATAAATCTCGTGATATTAACAAAAAGATTTGTTCCAAGATTAGTTTTTCTTTGATTGGATGCTGCCAAATTTCCATCAAGATAAAACCAAGCAGGTGGCATAATGATCAAGTTTATTATAAATAAATAATCAATGAGGAAACATATTGAATAAAATTCAAGAGGAAGACACCCCAGAAAAAGCCAATGCTTCTTTCACCAAGAGGTTATACCCAGTGGATAATGTTTGGTTAAATTTTTCCAACATTTAACATTTTTTCAAATAAATTTTTATTTAATCAATCAGATATTTAAAAATTATTATTAGAAAATTAAATATAGGCATGTACTAAAAATTATTAATAAACTCGAAATAAAATTAAATTTTATATGATTTCCGTCATTAAATGGCAGATCTTGATTTGTTGTCGCAGGTAAAAATACAGTCGTTGTTTCAGGTGGTGGTGTTGTGGTCACAGTTTTTGGTACCCTATATAATAATAAATTAAATAATTAAATAATTTATAAATAATTAACTTAATAAAAATAACTTATTCTTTTAATTGCCTAGTATGAGGAGGTGGGGTTGTTGTCGATGTTATCTCCGGGGTTATCTCCGGGGTTGTTGCGGTAGTTGAAGAAGTTGCATTTATCGAAACGGATAGAGAAGTAGCGTTAGGCATTATAATAGTAGGAAAGATTTCAACAAAAGGAACAGTAATAGAACGAGGAAAATGTTTTTTTGGAATGATAGAAATAGGTACAGTCATTGTCACTACTGTATCACGTCTATTAAGTTTATCATATTTTTCATCACGCTGGTAATTAGAATTGATCGGAATTGCTTCTTTGCGTTTAAAAAAATATTTACTTTTAATGGCCTTTCCTCTTTTTCTTGTTATTATTTTGTTGAAATCATTTTTTTCATATTGAATAGCATTTATTACATTTATTATCGCTATCAAAAAAATAATCAAAATCGTTAAAATCTTCATGATTACCAATTTTATTTTAGAGAATTAAGAATTACTATATTTTTTTGCGATTAATTTATATAATTTATTCCATCATATAAGACATATATTTCATATGATATTAAAAATTTTAAGAAATCTTATGATTTTTTTACCAATTCGAAAATTATTTCATAATATTAATATATAACGACACATCATTCATTATTACTGTGCCGATAAATTAATGTTTTACAAGATCGGATGATCTGCACCGCATGACACTGGGGTATTCGATATAAGTTGATTAACAAATCTAATTAATATTAATGTCATAAATGTAAATACATATATACGGTTTTTTTTAGCATAGATAAAAATCCTATCATTGACTGTTATGGCATTACAAAAATCAAGTGAGATTGACCAACGAAAATTGAAATTAAAAATCACATGTGTTTCCAAAAAAATTAACATTTACTCGAGAAAAATGTATAATAGTTCAATTTTATTTATTATTCAATATTCTCTCTTCTTATTTTAAACTGGGGACTGGTAAAAAGAATTCTCATACAAAAACCATTTTCTGCAAAAAAAATTAAATAATCTTTTGTCTATTAATTGTTAATCAGTAAAAAAACTAAAATAACATAAAATAACATAGAGAATAGTTAAAACTTTGGTTATTCTATAACTCAATGGAAATATAATGTCATAATATGCTGAATTGGCAAGTGTTTATTTCACATGAAATTTTTGGATTCTGTTCAAAGAAAATTAAAATGTAGATCATTGATAAATTTGGATGTTATGAATGTAATAAAGTGAAATTTAGAGCAAACGGCATTACTAATAAAAGTCAAAACTCAGCGTGGATCGGGAAAAGTTATTAATGGATCAGAAATAAACAATAGTAATATAACATTTGTGCAAAGTTTGAGGTGGTGTTATTTAATATGGGGCATGCCACTTTTCTAAGTGACACTTTTTCAATTTTACAATACTCTTCACATATAAATTGTCAATCATCTCTATTAAATGCATGTGACCAATCTATCCAATGATAGGATTTTTATCTATGCTTATGAAAACGTGATTTTTTTCTTCATTTTTCATATAAAATTCCGTGTTGATCAAAAAAATTTTATTAGTGAGTGACACTTGACCCCCTGTAGATCTGCAATGTCCTGTGACTGTTATACAAATAAACAATTAGAAAAATAAATAAAAATAGAGATTAGATCTTTGTCAAAGTTTAATTCCAGTAACAATATTTTTATCCCAACAGGGATAAACAAATAATCAATTCAATTGACATTTAATTAAATGCACATTTTAATTTTAGTAATAAACAAATAATCAATCCAATTGTCAAGTAAATGAATAATAAATTTCAATTGTCAATTGATTAATTAAATGCATAATGCTTTTCTTAAGTACAGTGTGTAATGAAAAAAATTGACCTCCAATGATGCAAAATTCAAAAGCATACAGTTTCGCGAATAAGTAATTAAATCCCATCCAATTAAATCAAACAATCATACTAAACCCCTGTGTTGTAAAAACAAAATTTTTGAACCATCAATCTTAGTTTGGTCAACATAAAAAAATGTCATCAAACAAGTTCGATTTGCAACGTTCAACACTTTTTTATTATTGGAACCAAGGAATACATTCTCCAAAGGAACTTCACACAAAACTAACATTCCCCTATCAACAGTCAAATATAATATTAAAAAATAAAAGAAACCGGGATGTTTCACATAAGGGAGGTAATGGCCATCTAAAAAAGATAGGATCAGCAATGATGCATGAGCTTGAGCAATACATTTGCAATGACAGTTCCACATCTTTGTGAACCCTAGCAATAAAATTATCCAATAATGAAAATTCTGTATTGCATATGGCTGTAGCAAGAAGATTGAAAGAGCTTGGCTACAAAAATGCACTTCCAACTGGTACCCCAATGCTCACAGTTAATCACAAGGCAAGACGAGTTGAATGGGCTAGGAATCACCTAAATGATATTTGGGAAAGGACCTTGTTTTCTGATGAAACTGCCTTCCATCTGTTTAGGAACACAACAAAATGATGGTATAGGGGTCCAAAACCTATTCGGTCACTTCCTAAAGACCGACAAAAAGTCTTTGCCTGGGGTGGGTTTTGTGTTAAAGGGAAGGCTAGCTTGTTTTGCTTTACTGAGATCATGAATGGAGAGTTTTATGTTGAATTTTGCGCCAGCACCTTCCAGAAATCCAAAGGATGCTTGGTAGGTAGTGGAGATTCCAACAAGACAATGACCCAAAGCACACTAGTTGGGTTGCCAAAAATTTCCTTGATGAGTACTTCCCTGAAGTCATCGATCGGCCAGCTAACAGCCCAGACCTTAACCCCATAGAAAACCCATGGAGCATTGTTAAACATAATGTAGAAAAGCATATGCCAGCAAATATTAGCAAGTTGCGGCAGTATTTGGTCAAGGAATGGGAAAAAATTCCAAGTCCTATGTTGTCTAACCTTGTTTCGTCAATGAATAATCATTGCCAGATGATAATTGATAGTAACGGCAAATGAATCAATTATTAATATATATATCAATAAATTACTTGGTTTTAGGCTTTTAAACAAGCTATTGTATGCTCAATTTAAATAAATATTTATTCAATTATTATAAATAAACGGAGGTCAATTTTTTTCATTACACACTGTAATTAAATAATCAATTAGTTAAATGCGCAGCACTTTTGTTTTTAGTAATAAAAAAAATAATCAACTCAATTAAATGCATGTTTTATTTTTAGTAATAAACATATCAATGATACAATCTAAAAAACAGGATAAATGATAATAATATTAAATAGCATCTTTAGCTAATAAACAATAAACAATTCAATTGTCAATTATTTAATAATAAAATGATGCTTTTCTTATAAAAAGTAAACAAATGATGTGATTTTTTCAATCTTTTCAAAAAAAAATTTATTCAATTTCCTTCCAATTTCCTTTGGCAAATAATACAATATCATCATCCATTATAAGAAATCAAAAGAACATTTTAAACCAAAAAAACAACTTTTTTTCTCAACCATTTTTTTTTTTCATGATTAGAATTTTGTCAATTCTGTTTTATCATTTCAATGTTAATACATAAAAGCAAACAAAAAGCTCCCAGTGATGAAAAAGTAGAGATTCTTGCAAAAAAATGCAAAAATATTAATATAGAAACAGATATACCATATGCAGAATCTTCAAAAATGCAGCTAAAAGAAAAGCAAACAAGGACATAAACAAAGAACAAAAACCAAGTAAATACTTACCATTTATCTGCCTTTATTTTTTTAGGAATAGCACTTAATATATCTTTTAAATATCTAGAACATCTTTGTCCAACTTGTAAGGAGACTGATCATTCACTTTCTTCAAGCAGCCTTTGTAAACTTCAAAAACATTGTGCATCCAAATCTGTTCAAGAAAAAAACACAAAATACAAACAATGCACAGTAGAAAACCAGACTTGGAGGATTCCTTAAAGATAAAGATCTTGAGCCTGCAATCCAAAGCGCCGTTGAAAGAATGACTTGAACTGTTTTTGAAGGTTCTCTATTGGCTAACAAACAGCATTTTATCACTTGACCCTTGGAGATTAATTTCCTTTCAACAGAAGTGAAGGTGCTTTCAAGTATATGAGGTAATGTTTCCAAGCTGTAACTACATCCCAAAACACCCCTGACTCCACCAATAAACTTATCATAAATAGTATTTGAAACACCCTCTACACACAATATTGGCCTCAAGGAAGTTGGACAAATAAAAAATCATTAGGACAACTTCTCTCCTCTGCTGCATGGCAATATGGCATCAGGAAAACGTGTTTTTTGATACATATATTATATGTATATTATACATGTATTATTTTACATTACAGGTGATCTGCATATAATATATGTATAATTCGTGTGTAATTTATGGACATGTGTATTATATGTATATTATATGCGGATCACCTGTAATGTAAAATAATACACATATAATATACATATAATATGTGTATCAAAAAAAACACATTTTCCTGATGCCGATAAATATTTTTCATAATTCATATTGAAATCTCCCATTAGTATAATTTTGAAATGGTTTTTTTGTGAGTTTTCAAGAGTACTGAAAATATATTCATGAAGGTTTTTGATTTCTTGTTGGATTCCTGTGGTGTTGGCATGTAAATTAATTTGAATGATTTGTAGTTTGATCTTCCCTTTCAAGAATAGATCAATGTATATTACTCTGCCTTTATGTTTAGTTACTTTTTGTACATATTTTGCAAGTTGTTTCGAAAGGAGTATTCCAACACCTGTGCCCATTGTTGTATTATTATCATTATTAAAATAGGTGACAAACTCTTGGTGTTGTTTATAATATGTTTTGAATTTTTATTTGCAATTTTTGTTTCAGATAATCCTAAACAATCTATATGATTTGAATTCATCATATCAACTAATTGTTGTTGTTTAGCATATGAGTTTAGACCTTGTATATTTAGAGTCATGAAGCGGAAAGGAAATTGTATGTTTCGATTTTGATTATTATTATTTTGATTATTAATATTATGATTAATCATTAATGATGATAAGGTTATAATGTTGAACATTATTGGGTAGAAGCAGTAGGGAAGGAAGGATCGTGATCCATTTCTTCTTCATCTTCTTCTTTTTCTTCCGCTATTGTATCATTGTCATCACTTTCTGTGGGTGAACCAGAATTCATGAAATTGTAGATTCGATGCAAAATATTAGCTTGTTTTTCAATTTGATTTTCTAAATTATCTTGTCTTGCTAATAATTGCTTAGGTGAAGGTATTTGTTCAGTTTCTGAATCTTGTGTATCAGAAGATGATGATGGGGTTACTTCAGTGAAATTGCGTTTATGTTTAATGGGTTGTTGTAATGTAGTTTTAAGTGGTGGTTGAGTTGTATTTATGATTGGTGTTGGAGTTATAATCAATTTTGGAGCAACATAAATTTCTATATCTTTTCTCATTTGTTTCATCTCTGCTCTCAAACTTTCTAAAGCCTTGTTAAATTGCATAATTTCATTTTTCAATTTTTCCAATATGGCCTTGTGTTTTTCTTCTAGATGACCATGAAAAAGATTTCCTTTGGAGAAGATATCTGATTTAACATGATTTTGGTCATTCTTTTTGTGGTTGGAGCATAGTTGTTGTAAGGAAACCCTTTTTCCTTACGTCAAAATACTATATAATGTTTTAATTATTAAAAAAAATACAAGTTATACAAGTTATTCTTTATTAATTACGGAAAGCTTATCTTTTTATACAAAAATGCATAATAT
>CAUDNR010000230.1:18073-31863 GCA_958430865.1 Entrophospora sp. SA101 | reverse complement strand
ATCTTCACATAGCACCCGCACTACTATATAGTCACAGGAGGATAAAAAATGATATCACCCATTCTAATTCTGTGTAATAAAAAATCGTGATACAAACTTGCTAAAATTAAATTTCTCTTTTTCAATAATCACGCCCCTAAAATAAATAAAAAAAAAAAAATTACTATACACACAAAATAGTAAATCTATATATATACACACAATAAAAATGTTTTCAGCACTTGAAAATATTACTAAATTGCTTGATAATATAGTTTCATCTAATATTGACGCATCACCGTTGAAATATATTAGCAAACTATTAAATGATTTTTCAAAACTTTTAAATGAACCAAACTTCTATGATGTGGAAATTAAAGTAGGACTAAATCAACAAGATCTTGAAACGTTTAAAGCACACTCGGCCATCCTGAAATCAAGATCGTCATATTTCAATGTGGCTTTGTCAAACAATTGGATCAAAAGAATGGATAATGGTATTATTATTTTCGAAAAAAGCAATGTCTCCCCAAAAATATTTGGAATCATTTTAGAGTAAGTCGACCATGATCAAAAACTGTGATAATATAAATTATAAATCTATTAATAATTTTATATATAATATTTTCAGGAAAGATCTGTATCAACTATTATGTATTTAATGGCATTACAAGAATTGGCCAAAACACCATTTCGTGTTGTTGACGAGATTAATCAAGGAATGGATCCTAAAAATGAACGTTTAGTTCATCATCAAATGGTTCAAACTGCATGTCGACCAAACACTTCACAGTATGTGCTGTTTTATTATTTATTACAAATCATTTATTTCTGGTGGAAAACCAAAGCATCATTTGACATTTATTAATTGTTAAAAATTATATTTTATTATTTCAGATATTTCTTAATAACTCCTAAACTATTACCAGATCTTAATTATCATAAATTTATGAAGGTACTTTGTATTTATAATGGAGAGTGGCAACCTGAAACGATGAACTGGAAAAAATATATTAAGGAACGAAGAGACTCTGCTTAACACAAAATATAAAATAAAAAAATTTCATAAATTAAACAGTTACCTCCTCACTGTTACAGTGCAAGGCACCTGGTCCCTACAACTTGCAGATCCTTAGCTCTTCCAAAAATGGAAATGCATGTCCAAAAAAACAAGACGTAATTTTGAAGCTAAGACCTTTCTTTACAAAGTTACATCTTCATTTTTGCTGATACGTCTGATACGTCATGTTGTTGTGGAAGAATTAAGTCTCAAAGTTGAAACAAGTTTAACAAATTTACCATGTTAAACCCAAAGTGTTGCACGCAATTTTTTATATTAAAAATGAAGAATCGAAATTTGTATGGTTGATCTTTTATCACGTGATGACAGTTATGAAAAAATCCGAGAGCAAAATTTCTTTTTTCTAATATAATTGCTAATACTTATAGTATCTTAATTATATATAAGTATATATTATCCCGCACTTGACAATCTTCACAAACACTTGACAATAAAAATTTTATTGCATTTTTGATTGTAAATTTTTTCTCAAAAACTGTCGTTGTGACGCAAAAAGTTGTGTCTTGCACTAGGCTAAAGATTCCTATTGCTGCGCCATATGGCCAAATTTCAAAAGTAGCAATTTTGTACGGTGCGGATCATCTATACTCAAAAGTTAAAATTGATCCACACATTGGATTTTAAAAAACCCGCCGCCATTCAATTCAGCTTTAAAAAGGGAGTCTAAAAAAAATTTTTGTCTCAAATTTTCTTTTCATAGATTTGAAAGTTATGCTCAAAAATATAACAATAATTTTCGTGTTACAATATTTTGAATTTCACGACCAAATTTGATAATGATTTTCTTTAAATGTCAAGCGAAAATTTATAATCCGACTACCAAAAACTCAATTGATTCCAACACATTTGTTTCTTATGAACATATAATAACAGATGCACGGCATTAAAAATTTCCTGAGAAATGTGATTTTTCCATTTTATATAGAAAAATGAGAACTATTATATATGTCTAATGTATTACATTTAGAGAATTTTCCACAATCAGAATAAATAATGAAAAGATGTTGATATAGATGATGAATTGGAAAAATTCAAAACAAGAATTTTTTTTTCAAATACTTTTACATCATCATCACCATCATCTACTAAACTTCTATCACCTATCGAAAAACATGAACTTTTAATTCTTCCGTAAATTCATATTTCAATTTAGCAAAGAAATCTCAAAATGACAATATGTTTACTTTTTTTTAAAAAATACAAAATTTAAGTTAGATGATCAACTTCTTTTATTTTATCAAACGTAAAAAATAATGTATTATTACCATGTTTAATTAATAAATTTATCTGCAATCTTTGTTTTAAAGACATATATTAAAAACCATAAGGCTTACCATGAAACTGTTACAAGTATAACTGGTGGATCGCCAAGAATAGTTGTGAAATGGATCTTTCTCATCCAGTTTCCGTGGAAATCCATCTGGACATAAAAAAGAGCTGTCTTTGCAACTGAAAAAACCATGTCGGGCTAGGAAATATAATGAACTCATAATCTCTGTTATCTGTTCTCGCTGTGATGGACAAGTGGAGAATGTTGTCCGGGTTTACTTTGCGGAATCGGGATATTAATGCCTCATACAACATCCGTCGTGGCTTTTATTTGAACTCAAATAATGACAATAGTTATCAAGGGAAAACAATGATAGAGGAATTAGGTGGAGATGAATGGTCTTTGACCCATCACCTCAGTTTGTGTAAGTCAGCTCATTATGTAGATTTGTAGTAGCAGGGGGTTGGTAGCTCCTGTTTGCGGTTCACATAACGTTACTGCTGTCATGAATCTGAAGTAGCTGTAAAATCAGTATACTGCATTATGTAATAGGTAAATTATTAATATTGAAATATTTAAAATAAAAACACAATACTAATAATACTTTGTTCGAATAGAAGCCCAATTGCTGTGAACCATTTGTAATTAGGATTTTTAATTAAAATAAATCATTTGGAAGTTTTGTTTTATTCCAACAAATTCATCTGCTTTTTTTTATTTTTGTACTAGAAATCATCCTGGTTCCTCAAAATCATAAAAATTGAGCATAATAGTTTTCTTGTAGCAACATTGGTTGATATTTACCAGTAAGTTGATATTTTTTCATATGCTTCTTTATCAAAACATTTTAAATGCATAAAGTAATTTGATTGAATCTTATAAACGGAAAAAATATTTTTCAATTCGATGATATGACTTTTTCCATTCTGAAGTAATTTTTCGCCTCCAATTCTCACAACACTAAATTTCTTTTAATTTTCACAAAATAATTCTGAACTAATTCCTTAAGATAACCTTGAAATAAATCGAGTAATTTATGTTCATCACAAGTTATGAGTAGTTATCAAGTATCATCTGGTTTCAAACCATCTAAATATCACTATAAATATACTGACCAGAAGAAAGCACCCGAATAAAGTTTTTTAATAATTACTACACATAATTTATATTATTAGAATACTTAGGTTTTGGTGTATCTACCTACATGTAAAATCTTATGTTTTAACTTTGCGTATGATTTTTAGTTAAAAAAAAATTGGAATAGTTTGAATAAGTTGTATGTTTTATCACGTGTAGAAATTCAATCCCAATACATTTTTCTATCAAGTTTATTTCTTATGAATTAACAGCCACACGGAAAGAAATTAATTGTTGTGTTGCATGTATAGAGTTATTAACTTAACTAAATTAATGTTAAGTTGATACTGCTGACATAGAAAGTTTTATTACCATTTATAAAGCAATTTGCAATTAAACAACTAACTGGTTGCTTCATGAATAGATGCAGTTAATAGCAAGGGCACAAATATCATTCACTACCTTGCATATTAAAGATATCCTCAGTTGGTTAATGTATGGATTCTGAACGGTGTCTATGGCAAAGTTCATATTATTATCATTGCGTGATTTTTTTATTTTTTGAAGAAATGAAAATTTCATGATAAATACCATAGGATTTCAACAACTTAAAAAGAACTATGAATGGTGGATGAACTTCAGGCCCTCGTTTGAAAAGCAGAGGAGAATAAATACACCATTAACATAAAACTTTACAGTAAAATCATTGTTTTTATTAATACTTAATGTCGCTAATAAACTTTTTAAATAAAAATAAAACTGTTAGTTTTTATTTTTCATTTGAACGCTTTGGTAAAAGCAAAAGGTGGAGTGCCTTGATAAAAAGGCAACAATTGTGGAGTTTTGGTAAAAAGATACATTTGATTTGCTGTTAGATTTTAACATAAATAGATTAAGTCATCGACAATGTTATTACTATATATATTAATAATTAAATTTTTATATTTTCACGTGATTAGAATCAGCAAACATCTAAAAAAAATTTTATTATAGATTCAATAATAATAATAATGGTAATCAAAAAAGCAAAACACCATGTTGTCGGTAGAAAAATTAGAAGTGTACAAGGAAGACCTGGTCAGAAAAAACAAATTGGCATTGAAAAGGTTAGTAGTGGTAACATTATTAATTAAATACATAATATTAAATATATAATTGTTAATGCTATAGAGGAAGAAATCTCTACTGGTTGAAATGGAAAATAAAAATAAAGTTGGTGGTTTTATTGATAAACGTTTTGGTGAAAATGATCCGACAATGTCTTTAGAAGAAAAAATGTTGAAAAGATTTACAAAAGAGAGACAAGTAAGTGGCTGACTACAAATACAAATACAAATGCAAATACGATGCAAAGATATTTATCTGACGAATATTTATTTAATCAATGGAATTTATTATTTATTATTTATTATTAGAAAAAAACCAAATCTTCCATTTATAATTTAGAAGAGGATTTGACACATTTTGGACAATCATTGGCTGAAATTGATGAGGATGATGATGATTTGGGATTGAGAAGTGGTGATGACAATGATGATGATAATGGTAAAAATTATATAAGTTAATTATATGTTATTATAATTATTATAATTGAGTTGTGTTTTTATTTAGGATTTATTGATGAGAAAACTGTCTCAAATGTTCATTTTGGTGGATTTGATGATAAAAATCAAGATGTGATAATAATCTTTATATCATATTTGATTTTTTTTTTAATGTTTTAGATCAATTATTTAAAATCATTTGAAATTTTTATTATAGGAATTTCAAAAACATAAAAAATCTAAAAATGAAGTCATGAAAGAAATAATTGCTAAAAGCAAAGTTTATAAAGTATGTAAAAGAATTAAATTACATACATACATACATACTATTTATTATATTAATTACATATTTTGTTATTATTAGTATGAACGTCAATTAGAAAAAGAAAGAGATGATCATACAAGAGATCAATTGGATCGAGAATTTGCAAATATTCGTCAGTTACTAGTTGCTTCCAATAAATCCGAATCTGATAAAAACAATTCACACTCTTCATCTCAGAATAAATCCAAAGAAAAGGAATCTGTTGTCAATCAAAAAGTAAAAAAAAAGGAATTATTATCTGACGAAAAGTTAAAAAAAGATCAAGAGTATGATAAATTGATCCACGAGCTAGCTTTTGAAAAACGCGGTAGACCTACTGATAGAACAAAATCTGAAGAAGAAATTGCTTTAGAAGAAAAAGAGAAATTGGAGAAATTGGAGGTTGGATTGATTAATTAAGTATTCACGAATAATTTATGTGAGAATTAACGATAATTTGATAATTTGCTTTTATTTAGCGTGCAAGAAAAAGACGTATGGAAGGCCTCAGTTCAAATTCTGATTCTGATTCTGATGATTTTAGTTTAAATACCAGCAAAAAGAATAACAGTAGAAATAAAAAACAGAAACGTGTTCCTGTAGCAGATGATCTTGATGATGATTATATATCAGAAAAAGATGATGATGATGATGATGAATATGGTCTTGGAAAAGGAGTAGGGTTAAAGAAACCCGCAAAAATTGCAAGATTATATGATGATGATGATGATGATGATGATGATGATGATGATGATGATGATGATGATAATGATAATGATAATGATGATGATAATGATAATGATAATAATGATGATGATTATTCAAATATTCTATACAACATAAAATTATCAGCTAATAATCGAGCTAAATTAGAAGTAAGTATATATAATATCTATATTAATAATTTTTTTAAAGAAGTATTCATCATTATTGCAATTATAATAATGATTTTTTTATTTTTGGCCTTGCTAAAAATCAATTATAATCTAGGCATTTCTTCCAGTTTTAATTGATTATGTTTTATTACGTGCACAAGAACCAACAATCCCTATACAACTTATAAATAAACTTTTTGCACATATTTATGATTTTGCGCATCAATCACCAGAAGTTGCAACAAAATATTTTATTGAGAAAATTACAATGTTTGAAAATAATTTAATGAAAGGATTAAGATTATTATCAGTGAATTCCTCCAAGAAACCAAAAAACGCATTATCAACATCATTGTTTCCTAATTCATCTGAACTTTTTTTATTAAAAATTTTATCATTAATTTTTCCTACTTCTGATTTTCATCATCCTGTCGTTACTCCCTCAATGCTATTAATGTGTCAATACTTAACAATTTGTCCTATTTATAATGGAAAAGATTTGGTATCTGGATTGTTTATATGTAATCTAATCTATGAGGTATAATTATTTTATTTGTAATAGTTTTTGATTAATGTATTTTGGAATTAATAATCAACGGTTTATTATTTACTGTTTATAGTATCAGAAATTATCTCAACGTATTGTTCCTGAAGCTCTTAATTTTCTATATAGTTCACTAGTTTACCTTGCACCAGCGAATACATTTAAATCGTTGGATTCAATACCTGGTTTATTTCCAACAAACTCATATAGAAACTCACCAATTATTCATCTTCAAATTAAAGATGCCACCAATTTAGACAAATCAAAATTGCCACAATTAAATTTTTTTAAATTATTGAATCATAATAAGGACGAAGAAGATATTTATGATAATGATGAATTTAGGTAAAATGTATTAATTGATTGTAACCCTTGGAACATTTTTGATATTTAAAAAATTTTTTTGCCAAAATATTCTAAAACATTTTTTTTTAAAAAAAATTCAGAGTTTCATTATTATTAGGAATATTATCCCTTATTAAACAATATGCAAAACTTTATAGTTCAACAACTGCATTCATAGAACTTTTTCATCCAGTCATCGAAATCTTATCAACATATTTTTCGATTGATAAATTTTCAAATTTTGTAAAGGTATTTTATTAAAAATTCATCTTTACAATTATATTATTATAATATTAAAAAATAATTTTGAATGATTAGGATAAAATCAATCAATTGAAAGAAACGTTGGAAAGAATGGAAAGATTTTCTCGTGAAAGTCGTAAACCTTTAGAATTACAACATCATCGGCCTATTCCATTACCCACATTCATTCCTAAATTTCATGAAAAGTAAGTCATTTGAATATATTTATATAAAGTTATATATCTATTATACAAATAATAAATCTTTCCTCACATTTTTTTTCTCTTTAAAAAAGCTATTCAATTGACAAGAAATATCGTGATACAGGTCGTGACCAAGCCAGTTTTAATAAATTGAAATCCCAACACAAGAAGGAACGTAAGGGTGCAATACGTGAGTTACGTAAAGATAGTCAATTTATAGCAAGACAAAAAATTGGTAAAATTAGAGAAAAAGATATGGCTTATAAAAATAAAATTAAAAACATCATGGGTATTTTGGAAGTTGAACAAGGTGAAAAGAAGGCTTATGAAAAGGCAAAAAAATATGGAAAGTTATAAATAATTAATATAATTGTTTAATTGTAGTTTATTATTTAATTATTAGAGTGTATATGAGAACAAATAAAAAATAATTTAAATATTTACACATTTTTGTAATAATCTTCAGTTCCAACAATTAAATCATCATTTAGGTCTGATGCTGTTGTTGTTTAATTAAAGCAATAAGTCATCTCGGATAACTTTCTTTATTACTGCAAGCAATATTATTATATTCTTCTATTAGAACATGAAAAAAAATTTTTGGTTGTAAATTTGTTTTTATTAAATAAATTTGTTTGATTTTTCATATATCTTCAATCGTAACCTCCAAAATTTTACATTTTCCCTTTTTGCTTATTCCTGATGGTTGTGTAATTTGACGGATATGTTTATATCTATCTGTTGTGGCAAAATTGGTGATGATCTGATCGGTAAAGAATTTTTATAATCCTTTTATGATTGGATTGGACATTAAATTAAACTGTTCATGTTTTAGTGGTGATATTTGAATAATAATAATAATAATAATAATAATAATATTCACGATATTTGGAATTTAAGTCGATTGTTTTATGGACAAGGAGATCAATTCTTCCGATTTGATCAGGTGATTGATAATGTATATAACCATCATTTTTGACAGTCGGTCCACATTCACCTGTTGTTATATTTTAGCAACAACATTGTCATTCAAAATTTATATAAAGATTATTTTTTGAACTCGTTAATCTGCAAAATCTGCAAACCAAACTCTACAATCATTATTTTGAAAACAAAAAATTCCTTCTCAAAAAATATAAAGTTTAATAAAAAAATAGATTCTTTCACATTTCATTTTGTGATGAAAACTTTTATACAAAGCAACTGTTTAACTCCTTTATGAGAGAAATTACCAAAAGGTATCAGTATCTTGAAAAAAATAAAGACGCATTTTGAGTAATGTGGTACAATATACCAAGATTTTACTTTTTCCAATATTTAAAAAAAAAAAATTTATTATAGTATAATAATGTCGTTGTTAAAACCTGGAGAAGTAAATTTAGGGGTTAGTTTTTAACGTTTAATAATTTCAATTCTGAAAATTGTCTGTTTGAATACAATAATGTAACTTTTTTATTATTATTTTAATATTAGACCACAATTATGGCGGTTGAGTTTGACGGTGGAGTAATAATTGGAGCTGACACACGTACCAGTACTGGCAATTATGTTGTAAACCGAACAACTGATAAATTGACCAAGGTTCATGATCAAATTTTTTGTTGCAGATCAGGAAGTGCAGCGGACACACAAGCTATTGCTGATATTGTTCATTACCATTTACAAATGTACACGTAAGTGAATAATAAATAACGATAATGATTGATTATAACAAATGCATATAATTAAAATCTAATTTTCATATATAGAGCTCAAAATGGCGAAGCTCCAACAGTGCAAACAACAGCAGCTTTATTTCAACAAATATGTTATCAAAATAAAGATAATATATCTGCTGGTATTATTGTAGCAGGATGGGATAAATATAAAGGTGGATCAGTGTATATTATTCCTTTAGGTGGTGCATTACTCAAACAACCATATGCCATTGGAGGTTTGTCAATTATCTTCCAATTATTCTTATTATTAGTTATGTTGTTCGGATTGATTATTAATCTGAAATATTTATATGTTTTAGGGAGTGGATCTACATATATATATGGTTATTGTGATTCTGCTTACAGACGAAATATGAGTCGTGAAGAAGCAATAGAATTTATGAGAACTGGTCTGTGAAATTTCAATGCTACTAAAATAAGAATCCTAAATTTCATTGTATAATATAATAATTGTTTTTAATAAATGATAGCTATTGCACTTGCTGTTGCGAGAGATGGATCTTCTGGTGGATGTATTCGTATGGCTGTTATCACAGAACAAGGAGTTGAACGATTATTTATTCCAGGAGATCAAGTGCCATGTGAGATTTTTATTAATAAGTTAATTTTGTTTTTAAAGGTTTAATAATAATATTAACATTTTATATTAAAAATAGTAATTGGGGTAATAAATAATTAATCATTATATTTAAGAATGAAAAATAAATGACACTTGATAAAAATCAAAATTTTTCTCCATTTTTAATGGTTAAAAGGTTTTTTATTTTAAAAAATAATGAATTTCTTAAATTCCCTATTCTTCAGCTTTCTTGTATAATTCCAAATACAGCTTTGACAATTATTTCAATTGTTAATTGAGCACCTTTATAATTGAAATTATAGTAAATTCATCTAATGTCTCCTCTAATAGAATTTAAAATAATCCTTAAAACTTGCATCTATACGATGTGTTCGATATCAGGAACACTGTTGATGTCAAATTCTAATTCTATAAAAAGGGTAATCCACTTTCAATTAAAAAATACATTACGTAATTTATTTAACTTGCAAGTTCTTTCCATAATAAATCCATATTTAAAGATTGAAAGTCATATGATCATAAAATGAGTTTGGTGCACGTTTTTATCTATCTATCTATAGTCCAATGTAAGAAGTAATTTATCTTGTATTGCGAGGCGCAGGGAAATTTTTTCATTAACCATTTAGGAAACATTAACTAAACAAAAAACAAGACTTTAAAAGCTTACTCCTTATTAAAAAAGAAAAAAGTAAACCGATAGAATTAAGCTAAAGACCTAAACTTCATTTCCATCAGTTTACTTGAAAAATCTTCGTGATGCAACAAAAAATCTTTCCAACAAAAGAAATATGATTACTTGAATCAGAAAGATCTTCTAAAACTTTAAGGTCAGGTGATCATTTTGACGGACTGGCTGCGTAAAGGTTAAATCCTAATTTGGTAATAATTGTCTTGATAACGACCAAATAATTTCGTGAGTTTAGCCAAATGCTCATTTGGGTTACGCGGCCAGCCCTGGTTTATGATGACGTAACCATATTAATATTATCACATGGAAGAGTTTGAAACGTGAATGAATATCTTACCTATGTATATATAAAGGAAATAGTATTCGTGTTTACTTTTTTGGAAAAGATCTTTCCGTTACCCAACCTTCAACAAAAATTTCAGGGTACGCCCCATATTGTAAATGATTTAATATTAATATTATTCATTAAAAAAAATATGCGAGAGGACTTTCATAACAATAATAATAAACAGCAGCAGCAACAAATTGTAGGAGGTGGCGGTTCTTCGTTGTTCTTACAACTACAAAACTCAAGACAGCCACAATCAATTCAACCGGCAACCGCATTTACTAATAATACTAACGTACAAGGGCTTTCTTCAACACAAGGCTCGTTACAACATCAACATTCTTCATATTCTCCTAGACAAATATATTCTAACGTTAATAATCATAATCATAATAATAATAGTCCTTTAAGACATTTATCAAACGTTCCTATACAACCACAACAACCACATCAATTATTTTCGAATTCCTCTAACTCTATAAGTTCAATATTTTCTAATAATAATAATAATAATAATAATAATAATAATATAGGAAGACAAAATATTCCGAGTTCTACATTATCATCTGTTCAAACCTCTGGAGTTGCTAACAACAACAACAACAACAACAACAATAATAATAACAGTAACAACAACAACAACAACAACAACAACAACAACAACAACAACAACAATAATAATAACAATAATGCAATTACTGCTACTGCTGCTACAAGCCGATATCAACAAAATCCTACACCACATCAGTCACCTCCACATCAATCAAATACAACATTAAATTTACCACACAATGTTCTTGCCAATTTAGACCACTCCACATTATCATCACATAGTCCTCATTTATTAACAATTAATTTAAATAATAATTACAATGACAACTATGATAATTCAATACAATATTCACCAATGCCGTCTTCTTCTTACCACCAACACCATCATATTGATTCATTAGTTAACACTTTGCATCCTCATCATCAATATTCATCATCTGGATCAACCCCTCAACAACCCTTCAATTTGCAATCCATTCAAAAAGTTAATTCTTCCTCACCTTTTATTGCTGCTAATACTGTTCAACCAAATCCAAAAGGATTAAAATCACAAAAAGATTCCAAGTCACAAAAATCACTAAATCAACAAGAGCATAATCAGAATCAACATCAAAAATACATCATAGATAGTGCAGTTGAAGATGCAGCACGGACACTCTTTTTATCTTCAAGATTGAATAGTGATTTCAATTTTAAAGATAATAACAATAATAAATTTCTAATAACTCCAACTTCTTCGTTTCAATATGATCATCCTTTACAACGTGATTCATTGGATATTGATGAGATTCCAAACATTTATACCAAACAGTTAACTATTAAAGCAGTTTTTTTCTTAATTAAAAATAATTTATAATCAATTAATTAAAACGATGATATTTTTTAAAAATAGTAACCAACAACAAGAACAACAAAAACATGGTAGCAAAGGTATTATATATGTGACTCATTTAAAAAAAGTATAAAATTAAGGCAAAATCATTATAGTACTAAAATTCTTCTCCCTGACTGGATTTTAATTTAGATTATACAGATGAAGAAACTATAGAGAAACAGGGAGAAATAGGTTTAATACCACATAATAGAGGTCATAAATTAAAAAATAGAGCTTACACAATAGGTGAAAAATCAAGATTGCAAGCACCATATGATATTTATCAAGACATTGAATATATCGACACGCCAAATAATCAAAGATGTCCTATAATCCACAAGTTTTCTAGGAATTCTATTTTGAAAGCAGTGGAATGTTTCAATGATTTGGAATTCGATCCTTATAAAGATATTAATGTTAGAGGTTAGAGATTTTTTATTTTTTTTTGGGGAGGAGAATCCAATCAATCAATTATTAATAATTTATTATATAATGTAATTATTAGAAATTTTTTACCCATTAGAGAAATTAGAAGATGTTGTCAGGAAACCTCATTATAAAAGGATTTTAAATGACAGTTCATTAACACATTGTGCTGATTTCTTGATGGAAAGAATTGATAATGAGAAAAATTTCAATAATGTAATTAGTAGACTGATGACTGTATTGCAAGGTGATGATACCATGTATCCAAACCTGGACTTTAAACTTAATCCACCATCTGAAATAATCAGTACTCGTGTTGTTAAAGTTGAAGAGGAAGGTGGTGTGGATTTGGGTGTACTTGGTGTTGGATTACAAGGAAATGATAGGAATAGGGATATAAGAGTTCATGAAGCTAAAGACCAAGGATTAGAAACTTTAATCGCTGTTCGTGAACAATTACAAGTAATTTACTTATTTCTTTGATTTATATATATATATATATATGTTTAGAAAAAATTTTAAGTATTTATTTATTTTTGCTTAAATAGGAACAAATTAGTAATAGTAATGAGATTTTAAGGTGTTTAATTGAATCAAGAAATGGTGTATTAAAAGCTATAAGACAAAGGGATTTATTAAAAGTTAAAATTGTTTCAATTGATAAACATAAAAAAAAATTAGAAAAAAAAGAATTAAAAAGAAATTACCAAGAAACTTTGGAATAAATTTATTATTATTATTATAATTTTTCTTTTTTATCAGAAGAAAGATTTGTTTAGAATTTAAAAAAATAAAAAAAAATAATATTAATATTAATCACAAATTAGATTTCAATCACTGGACAAACCACATCTTTGATTTTATGATTTTTTATAATATTTGTTCATTTATATTATATTATATATTAATAACATCAGATTCTGCTAATGCTATTTATTGGTGATAAATATTTGATGAATAATTAAATGAATAAAATACCTTTTAATTTAATAGTTGCATTCCTAAATATGTATTTAAAAAATATTAGTTAATAATAATGTCCATTATTCACAAAAGTAGAAAAAAAACACATTACCATTATTTGGGGACTGTTCTAGGAAAACACGGGTTAGAGCTCCCAGATTCAAAAATGAGAAATTTATACCAAATTAATCTATAA
>CAUDNR010000229.1:14186-31390 GCA_958430865.1 Entrophospora sp. SA101 | reverse complement strand
CACCAGTTGCTAAAAGTTGTCTTTTAAAATTTTGTGTAGACATGAGGATTTGTAAGTGTGGACACTGAGATTTGAAAATTTTTTAATTTTATTAATATTAATTAGCACCAAAAATTTATATTAAAATGATCGACATTTCTCTGATTTATTCACGAATCACCAATATAGAATTTCACTGTTCAAGCAAAATAATTGCAAAAATAATTTTATTCAAGGACTTTGCAGTCAAATTGAAGTCACAAATTTGACTTGCTGTTGAGTCAGGAACAATTAAATAGCAGTTATCATAGTCTGACATTGGAATAAAAGAACAAACAGCATTCTATCCACTGATTAAAATTACTGGATTTGGAAATTAACAAATTTTAAAGAATTTAAATGGCGAATGGTGGTCATAGAGAAGCAAAAAGTTTGATCATAAGAAATTAGAGGGTGATGGTGATACAATCAATATATTATTATCTTATGGCTAGTTTTCATATTCTTTAAAAAAACTATATAATTCATTTTTATGTAAAGAATTTAAAAAATTAATAATGTATAGTAAATTTACACAAAATATAAAAACAGATATCATTTGGCATTAATTATTTTTAAAAAAATTTATTGTAATTATTATTAATATTAATATTATATTATTAATTGAACGTATAATAAAATATATATAATGTATTTAAAAATAAAATAGAAAATTTGTTAATGTATTTTTTTTAAATTAATTAAGTAATTAATTGTATTGTTATTATTATTATAATAATAATAACATAAAATTATTATTGTTTATTACCCATTAGTAAATCTAATTACCATCACACTCAAATTATCCGTACTAAAGTTTTGAAGAGCATGTTCAATTAATTTAGCGCTGGCAACTTGTGGATCCAGGATATCTTTGACTAAATTAACAGCATCTTGATCGTTACATACATCCCATAACTTTTTTTATTAAACAAGGATGAAATAAATATTTACATACATAAAAAACCATTTTTCAAAAATACATCAATAAATTATTTTTTAATTTAAAAACTTACCCCGTCACAAGCTAATATCAAAAATGAATCTGATTCTGTAATATTGGTTTCTGTTGTGTATGGGCTGCCTATTACATATTCTTTCATCGAACTATCGCCCAGCGAACGCGTTACAGCCAATACACCTAAAATTTATATTTATATTTAAATAATCAAATAAATAAATAAAAAAGATTTGTTATTGTGCAATTCGTACAAACCGTTTACACGATTATTCATAACAAATCCACCGGCGTCTACGATTCTTTTTCATCCTTAGTTGACCAAACGTAATCATGTACAAGTTGAACACTGAATGCAGCAACATTAAAACGTTGCGTTGGGGTCTAAATTTAAAAATTCAAAAAAATACGCACACATATATTGTTATAAAATTTTACTCGAGAAATTTAAAAATAAAATGATAATTCCACCTACTAACCCACGATTGACTAAATGTTGGTATATCACTTTTAATTTTTTCTTCCATAATTAAAAATTTGAAAGAAATCAATTTGTAGCAAAGTGAATATGACGAACGCCACAAATCAAAATAATAATAATACCGACGATCTTTTGTTATCCCGAATTTTTCCGAAGTTTTTGTACAAAAGGTTAGTAATACTAAAAGACTTGTCTATTTTCTAATTTTAGTACTATTGCTATATAAAGAGAAGTATATAATACTTTTGCTAAATTTAAAACATTACAAAAAAAATGAAAATTTTAAAAATATAATAATAATAATACGTATCGAAAGGTCCATTTAAATATTGTTATTTCTAGAGCAAGTTTTTGAAATGGATCTTGAATATTTATCCGATATCAATCTCACCAATTAATTCATCGGAAGGATTCTCGGACTCTTTAATACAACTATATTGACGCAAATTTTTTCTTTTCAAAATGCCAAGCAAAATAATTTGGATCAAACATTTGTGCAGCATGAACAAGTGAGTGTGGAGATATGAAGGAATGTGCGCATCGAGTAATTCGAAAGCTTCATGAGAATTGCGACATTTGTTACAAATATAGAAGGATATAAAATTCAATCGACGCGCAGCATACCAAAATATTATGTAACATACTGCGCACCGATTTAATTTTATTATTATTATGATACACTACAAATCCGTGTCCCTGCATCAGCTCAATATGTAAACGGATTAAATATCAATAAGATTTACATAATTTAAGGCATTTTGGTGCTGCCCGTATATTTAATATAAAACTCTACATGTGCACAGTAACAATAGTACGCATATCAAAACGTGTCGTCATTAGATTTCAAATACATTTTTTATAGAAGTGTGGCGTATTCAGGGGTCCTAATTTATATAAAAGCATTAATTCGTCAAACGTTATCCTACATAAAATATTTGACGAACCGTGACACGAATTTTTCCTGTTGCATTTTAATACCATATTGTTTGTGCATGAGAGGAGGATTTTACGTAAACATTTTTAAGATTTATCTTCTCTTTTTCTATAATAATAACAGATAGTAATAAAAATTTTTCCTTTTTTTTTCCATTATTAAAAAATCACATTATTATTATAATAATATTTTTACAAAATTCATACTTAATTTATTAATTTATTTAATAATAAATTTTAATTTTTTTAAAAAAAATTCTCTATAAAGGAAAAAATTTAATTTTAAATAAATAATGTCTGCTGCTTTAACATCTAATGGCGATTCTGAGCAGCTTTTGGCAAATCAAAAGGATAGCTCTGATAAAGATCTAGCAAACGATAATAATACTCACACTAATGCTAATGCTGCTAATAATAATAACAACACTAACAACAATAAAGAAAACAATAATTGCAACAAAAATAAAGAAAACAAAAATAATGTAGAGGCTCGAGACGATTCCAGTGATTGTTCAAGTCCGAATATAAAAAGCCCAACTGAAAGTTCTCCAACTGATAATAAACTAGTATTTACACTTTCACCGACTCCCTTGAGTCCCAAAGATAAAGGAACAAAACAACCATTTAGTTCTTTTCATAGTGATAGCGAGAGTTCTAATATAGGCGATATATTAAACGGATCTTCGTCTTCTTCTTCTGAAACACTGTCAAATAAAAGAACAGGATACCCACATTTTCAAATCGGTGTTAGTGAAGATAGAAATAGAAGATGTAGAAGAACAATGGAGGTATTTTAATTAATTATTATTAATTTTCCTCTCTTTAAATAATGGAAAAAATGCCGCATCATCATCATCACCGCCAGCCTTTTCTTTCACTTTGATTACTATTTTTTTTAATGATAAATTTTTAATCTAAATCAAAAAAAAAAATTAATAATAGTGTAAATATGTGGGTTAAAAGGTGTGATGGAAAAATATTAATATGATGTATATGTAACATATTATTATATCGTATCTATTATTTATAATTATATCACATCATTATCATTGTATCATCCTTTATTTCAAAAAAAAACAAATAATGTTTATGAATAATTAAAAACAAATATATAAAGCAGGGATCCATATTATTATTTCAATTAAATATGATCATATGCTATTCCCTCGCTAATTCTTTCTTATAGGATTCTCATTCATTTTTTTATGATTTTGCGGGAGTTGAGGGTCAAGGATTCTATGCCATATTTGACGGACACGCTGGAAAATCTGCAGCTGAATGGTGTGGAAATCATTTTCACGAGGTAAATCAAATTGCAATTCGTCATCATTATCATTATATAATTATAATAATAATAAAGAGAGAGTGTCAATGGATCAAATATCTGTATACAAACATTTCAAGCTTCTCTTTGCACGGTTTTCTTTCATTTTATATTTTATTGTTGGTTTTTTGTTAAGGCCCATGTTGTAGAATTAATGTAAGGCTGGAAAAATGATTAAATGATAAATGTATTTATTGTTATTGTGTAGTTATTATTATTACTGAACATAAATATTATTAGCATTACTTTAGGAATTAGAAGTTTAGAATTTTTTCTATAATAATCTATTTTGAATAGTTTTATATTTATATTGAATTGTTTAATTAATTATCAATTAATTAATTTTATTTAAACAATGTAACAATTATTATATTTATTAGACGTTTGAAGAAGTCCTAGATAAAAATTCAAACATTCCTATTCCAGAAGTTTTTCATAAAGCTTTTCTGCAGGTAGATAAGCAATTAAATCAAAACACAGCTGGAAAGCATTCAGGATGTACAGCAGTAACCGCTTTTTTGAGAATAGAAGAAGAGGAGGAAGAAAATAAAGGAGAAAAAGAAATAAATGAAGGGAAAATGATAAATGATAGTAAAAATAAAAGTAGTGTCGTTAATGGTAATGAAATAGCTAATGGCGATGTCGGGAAAAAAAAGAAGCAAAAGGTATTATTATTCATTATGTGGATTAGATGACAATTTATATATAAACATTGTGTAACGATGATTAATTTTGAATTTTTGGAATAATTAAATAAATAGCGAGTATTGTATACCGCGAATGTAGGTGATGCACGAGCTGTTTTAAGGTAAATAAAAAAAGTAATAATATAATACCAAGCAGCTAACCACATCAATCAATCAATTGACATTGATATCGATAATGTTTGTGTGAATTAGTCGTAACAACACTGCAATTAGATTATCATACGATCACAAGGGTAGCGATGCTCAAGAAGCAAAAAGAATCGTAGACGCCGGTGGATTTGTTATGAATAATCGTGTAAACGGTTTGTACGAATTGCACAATAACAAATCTTTTTTATTTATTTATTTGATTATTTAAATATAAATATAAATTTTAGGTGTATTGGCTGTAACGCGTTCGCTGGGCGATAGTTCGATGAAAGAATATGTAATAGGCAGCCCATACACAACAGAAACCAATATTACAGAATCAGATTCATTTTTGATATTAGCTTGTGACGGGGTAAGTTTTTAAATTAAAAAATAATTTATTGATGTATTTTTGAAAAATGGTTTTTTATGTATGTAAATATTTATTTCATCCTTGTTTAATAAAAAAAGTTATGGGATGTATGTAACGATCAAGATGCTGTTAATTTAGTCAAAGATATCCTGGATCCACAAGTTGCCAGCGCTAAATTAATTGAACATGCTCTTCAAAACTTTAGTACGGATAATTTGAGTGTGATGGTAATTAGATTTACTAATGGGTAATAAACAATAATAATTTTATGTTATTATTATTATAATAATAATAACAATACAATTAATTACTTAATTAATTTAAAAAAAATACATTAACAAATTTTCTATTTTATTTTTAAATACATTATATATATTTTATTATACGTTCAATTAATAATATAATATTAATATTAATAATAATTACAATAAATTTTTTTAAAAATAATTAATGCCAAATGATATCTGTTTTTATATTTTGTGTAAATTTACTATACATTATTAATTTTTTAAATTCTTTACATAAAAATGAATTATATAGTTTTTTTAAAGAATATGAAAACTAGCCATAAGATAATAATATATTGATTGTATCACCATCACCCTCTAATTTCTTATGATCAAACTTTTTGCTTCTCTATGACCACCATTCGCCATTTAAATTCTTTAAAATTTGTTAATTTCCAAATCCAGTAATTTTAATCAGTGGATAGAATGCTGTTTGTTCTTTTATTCCAATGTCAGACTATGATAACTGCTATTTAATTGTTCCTGACTCAACAGCAAGTCAAATTTGTGACTTCAATTTGACTGCAAAGTCCTTGAATAAAATTATTTTTGCAATTATTTTGCTTGAACAGTGAAATTCTATATTGGTGATTCGTGAATAAATCAGAGAAATGTCGATCATTTTAATATAAATTTTTGGTGCTAATTAATATTAATAAAATTAAAAAATTTTCAAATCTCAGTGTCCACACTTACAAATCCTCATGTCTACACAAAATTTTAAAAGACAACTTTTAGCAACTGGTGAGATTGACAATAATCTTCATTATGGTCATTTTGCTGAAAATTGGTGGTATTTTCTAAATGTAAAAAATAGTCAAAATAAACAAATATGCTTTCCAATACGCATCAACATGAGAATTCAAATTGTGTTAAATGGAAAAGAATTTATCATTAGAGTAGTTCACAACACAAAAGAAAATAATTTAAAGCCTGGTTATATATGCGAATCAGACTTGGATTCAGAAATTTGCTCATCTACAAGTGAAGTGGTAAATGAAACTTGGAAAAGACATTTTAATGAAAACACATGTTTTTCTGGACCAAATATTTTAGGTTTTAATGATGAAGTGATGGCAAAACAATTGCAGGTGGATGTATCTTTTTTTCCTTTTAAAATTGTTGTTAATGATATTACAGTTTTTGTATCATCTATAGGTAGTTCAGATCAGGAAGAGTTGAATTTTGCAGGTCCTGGATATCAATCTTCATTTCATTTTAAATATTCTGGTAATCGATCTTTAATATGCCAATCAATAATTGATACAGCATGTCAAATTGATATATATTTTCGAGGGAAAATAGTTTGCACACATACTGGAAAGACACCAGCTGATGTTTGGAATAAGTTTGATATTTTGAAAAAATATAATGGAAAAGAATTATTTGGCCTTTCTGATCCAACTGTCATACAAGAAATTCAAAATTATATAAATACACCTTACTGCACATCGTCCAATTGGAATAATATTGATAAAATGACATTTGTATTTGAGAAGTGCCTAAAAAGGAAGATAGCAGTTTCCAATTTAAATTGGCATCAATTTTTTATTAAATGGAGACAACAATTAACGAATGTTATAGAATTTACTTCACACCTCACCACCATATATCCTCCAGGTTTTGAAATTACTGATACCATATTGGGAGCATGGAGGAGAATGTTGCAAGGTGTTGGATGCACTAATATAACACCATATAAAAAAAATATATCAAGAGTAAGAAAAAAAAATTTTTTTTTTGCAAAAGATTGTTGGAATCAAGAATAAGAATTTAATTATATAACAAATAATATTTTATTATTATAACTGATAAATATCAATTTTTTGTTCAATTATCACATAAAATAGCTTGAATTTTGGACATGTTCAGAAAATGTAGAAGGGATATCAAGTGATCATGCTTTAATGCTTTATTTATATGAAAATAATTTTATAAATGGTATTCCATACAATCAAGTAGTGAAAGAACTATCAGCAAAAAATGATAAGCTTCAAAAAAAAATTGATAAATTTTGGGATGTTTCAATTAAAATGAATAATCGTGGGTTGGATGGGAAACAAAAAATTTTATCAGTGATTGCTGATAATTTTTTGTATCGTGAATTGCAAGATAACTTGAAGGTAGTATTTATGACTATATATAATTCATGTTTGCACAGAATTATTAACCTTATGCTGCAAAAATTTTTTTAGATTTCAAACGATCTAATAAATGCTGCAAGAATATATTCATGAGTTAATGGCCCTGGTTGTGTTGCAAATGAAAGACCCATAGTTTCTCGAAGTAGGATATCAGAAATCAAAAGTCAAGAACTTGAGGCTTTTTTTATGGATAAAGACAATGTAACAATGAGTTCTTACAAAGTTGATTCAAAGACAAACCTTCCAATTCTTTATTTGAAGGATAATAAAGAACAACTCTGGAAAAAATTTGAGGCTATCTATTCTGATGGAGTTAAACAAACATCATTTATGGCACATTTGGCAAGTGGCCCATATGTGTATTGAAAGGATTTGGGTGGACTTTGTGACATTTGCAATGAATATTTTTATGAAGTTTTTAATGTGTTGAATAGCTTAATTCAATTAAACATTGTTGATAAAGAAGAAAGGGTAACTTAATATAAAATAAATATGTATACAGTCAACTCTCCATAAGTGCACCCTCCATAAGTGCACCCTCTCCGTAAGTGCACCCTATGTCCCAGTCCCAAGCTCGGGACTTAGAGATAAATGCACCCTCTCTATGTTCTGCACTGCACAGTCTTTTCCTGGTCCCGTTCATATAAAACCACCCTCTCTAAGTGCACTCCCGTGACTTTCACGTGACTGCGCCGCAATATGAAATCATTATTTATTTATTAGTGAGGAAAACATTAGTGTCATTTTTTAATGAATTTATTCCTAAAGTGGAGAAAGTAAGCCATTGACCTTTTTAAAATTTTAGCATTGATTTTTAATTTAGTAATTCCATGTACAATGATGTTTTAAAACATTGTAAAATAATAATTCAGGTAACAAGAAAATAAAGAATTCTTTCTTTCTTTATTATAACAAATGATTAATTCTTTCTTTTTAATAGATGTAAATAATTATTAGAATAACAGAATAACAAACGGGATAAGAGAATAAGAGAATAAGAGAATAAGAGAATAAGAATCCAGGTGACAAAGCTCTTATGTTTTATATAGTTGGAATTATTAAATATAAAAAGGTAAAAGAAAAGTCATAACAGATAAAATTAAGAATTTTAATAATTAAATCGAATTACACTTATTACTTTAAAAAAGAAAAATATCCAGTTATTATATATCAATCTTTGTTTACTGTAATTGTTTTATATCATTAAGTCATTCGTATTCTTTTATAACTTCCAAATAAAAAAATGTCTTCAAGTAAAATAACTTTATCTGATACCCAAAAATATGAATTTTGCTTATTTGCTGCAAATAATAAATTGACCAGAAAAGAATATGTTGGATGGATTGAACAAAAATGGGGAGTTACAGTTCATGAATCAACAATAACCAGAATTATTCAAAAAAGTAAAGAAATACTTAGCACTGAAATTAGCAATCCAGAAGCAAAAAGACATAAATCTGTGATTGTCCCCGAACTTGAATTGGCTCTTAAGGAATTTGTCTTAGTTTATCAACACAAAGCAATCTTGAGTGATGCTATTTTAGTTGAAAAGGCTAAGCAAATAGCAACTGGGTTAGGAATTCCTGAAGGGACATTGAAATTTTCTACTGGATGGCTTGTAAAATTTAAAAATCGTAATGGAATTCATCAAATAAAACTTCATGGAGAGGCATCATCAGCTGATCTAGCTGCCATTAGTGATGCTTTACCATTATTGAGAGGTAAATGTGGAAATTATCCTGCTGAAAGAATATATAATATGGACGAAACAGGTCTTTTCTATAGGTAATTAATATTTTAATACCAATCTTTGATTATCTGTATTTAAATTGAATAGAATTTGATCTTATTTTTTATTCTTTACAGATTAGAACCAGATAGAACATTAGCTACAAATAGACTTTCTGGTCGTAAAAAGAATAAAGAAAGACTTTCAATTGCTTTGTGTACAAATGCTGATGGATCACACAAGTTGAATCCATTAATAATTGGAAAATTTGGAAAGCCAAGGTGTTTTAAAAATATTAACATAAACAACTTACCAATGACATATCGTTATAATACTAAGGCATGGATGCTGTCTACTGTTTTTCAAGACTGGCTTCAAGAGTTTAACAGGGAGGTTGCTCAAAAATATAATCAGCGGGTATTATTGCTCCTTGATAATTGTCCAAGCCATAAGATTGATGGTTTGGTTCTTTCTCATGTTGATGTTCATTTTCTTCCTCCAAACACCACATCAAAAATTCAGCCAATGGATGCAGGAATTATTATGTCTTTTAAAAAACATTATCGTCATTTACATATTAAATGGATTCTAAATCAAGTTGAAGATGGAAATGATATAAAAGATTTAAAAATGGATGTATTGCAGGCAATACAATACATTATTAAAAGTTGGGAAGAAATCACACCTGAAACCATTCGTAACTGCTGGCAACATACCAAAATCCTCCCAGCTGCCATTGATACTGCTAGCAATGTTGGAGAAACTAATATTCCTACATTAGAAGAACTTTCGGATTCAATTGGAGCACTTAACCTATCTAATGCTATGCAAATTGATGAATTTTTAAATAATCCAGAAGAAGGAATGGTTTATGAGGTTCCTGATAATGATGATAAAATTATTGAGGGTCTTGTAGAAATATTTAAAAAACAGCTAGAAGTGCCTATTGAGGATATCGAAGATGATAAAGATGATAGTATTGAACCAGTGGTAATAAGTGCCAGCGAAGCTTCAAAAAGTTTAAAAACTGTTTATGCATTTCTACTACAAGAAGAAAATTCTAGTGAACAATTAAAAATGGCTAATGCTCTTGATAAATTTATTAATCTAAAAAAAATAAATAGAATGAAACAAACTACAATGTATGATTTTATCAATCAATAAATAATTTTATAAATAAAAAATTTTTTTAATTTTTCATTAGTGTCACGTGCAACCAATAAAATACTTTTGTTCTATAAGTGCACTTCTCCATAAGTGCACGGTCTTGCCTGGTCCCAAGGGGGGTGCACTTATGGAGGGTTGACTGTACACTTAAGAAATTGAGACTAAGTAAATTTCGTGTAACAACTTTTTTTTCATAGAATATTTTCTACAAGATACATTTGATTTATTTGACATATTTATTTCCTTTTTTTTATTAATAAATAAAAGTTCTTTACAACAAAAAAGTTTAACGAATATATTACATTAAAAGAAAACATTACCAAATTTGGTCGTGAGATTTAAAATATTGTAACATGAAAATTATTGTTGCACTTCTGAGCATAACTTCAAGACAAATTTTTTTTTTAGATTAATAGACTACCTTTTTAAAGCTGAATTGAATAGTGGTGGGTTTTTTAAAATCCAATGTATGGATCACATAATATTTCAAAAATTTAACTCTTGAGTATAGATGATCTGCACTGTAGATTATCTAGAATATGTATGCATAATTTTGTGATTTTGGCTAGCATAATTAAATAAAATTAAAAATTAGTAAATAAAATCACATTTATAAAAATCAAAATTTTTAAAAATATAAAAATGCCAAAAAACAAAGAGGAAAAATTTTGAGCCTTCATAAAAGTACCTAATTGGTCTTCACAATCTTAATCCAATTGAACATCTTTGGAGTGAACTAGGGAGCAATTAGATAAGCAAACACATTACCCAAAAAATGCCAATGAATTGAAGCTGCTTTACAAGAAGTGTGGTCAAGAACTCCATATAGAAAGCATATCTAGAAGGACTGAGGCATGCATTTCTAGTGATGGATGGCCAACTTGATATTAATATGGTTGGCTTGATCTAAAGACCTCCTATTGCTGTGCCATGACACCAATTTTGAGAAAAAATATTCCAATCAAAAATGCAATAAAAAATTTTAGTCACATGTTTTTTGAAGATTGTCAAGGACAGAATTATATCCAAATATATAACTGGTTCAGTCTAAAGACCTCCTAAAAATAGTTGGATGCGAAACATCCTAGCATCTTTTGTACAATGATGTAGTTTTTCATAAAATAAACTATTTCATGGCCAAAAAACATATACATAAATAGACCAAAAAATAAACCAACTTAATTTTAATGTCAACATGATGCTAAAATAGATAAATTTTTGTTCTTGTGTAGCATGGCATGCATGATTGCGTAATACATAAAAAAGCAACGCGTTCTCAGTTGTAAAATTTCATCATTGTCATCATCACGTGATAAAGATCAGCCATTAAAAAATTCAAAATTTTCAATTCTTCCAATTCGTTCATTTTTAATATAATTTTTTCCATGTAACACACCATCTGGGGGGTTAACATAGTAAATTCTTGAACTTTGATGTATCGTTCTTCTATATGGTAATGTTACATATCAAAGAAATAAAATCATTGGATTGTAGGGAAAGGTCTTAGCTTTAATTCTATGATTTGTTTTTTTGGTCATACATTTCCATTTTTGGAGGAGATCAAGGATCTACACAGCCAATAAAAAGTTCAGCAACTAAGTGACTTGCAATATATAAGAAATTTGGATATGCACAATTCAATCTTTCGACTTAATTTTTTTTTACATAATAATAATTAATGCAATAGTAAGTTCTAATTTCCAAGTTTTAAATATTTTTTTTAGAATTCGTTTATAGAAAAGTATTAATTTTTTTTTATAATATATGAATTAGAAAGTTGTATCAAGCAAATTTATTAACTTGGTGATATTTATTTAATATTTTCAAACAAAAATGAATTTGTATAATGGACTTCTTTTTTATTAACAAAATGTCAGTTAACTTAAAGAAAGATTTGTTGATTTTTGATTAAAGTTTCATTAATGATTATTAATTGATGATCCATCTATGAATCAGAGAAATGTCAATCAATTTATTATGGAAATGCGGGGGAAATTTCATATTAAATGATTGGCAAAAAAAATCAAAAAATCGAATATTTTGAGTAAAAAATAAAAAAAAAACTATAGTATATATTAATTATTGCATTCATAGTTTTTTTTATTTAATAATAAACTCAAAAATAATAATAGGACTTGTCTTCCATTGTATTCGATCTCCCATCTAGGAGCATGTTACTAGATTGTTTGTTAACAACCATGCGAATACACTACCCAACAAGTCCTGTTTAACAAAGGTAATATTATTCTATAAACATAAAAAAAAATTGTTTTCGTTTTTCCTCTGCTTTTCAAACTTTTGATAATGAATATCAAAACCTTGCATTTAACCATATATCACAACAACAACAAAAAATTCCAAACAGTAATCACTGATCCTCATGATACATTTGAAACTTTATTGACCAGTATAGAAGAATTTATGGATTTCAAAGATGATGTTATTGGATGTTACTTAAAACTTGGGAATAGATGGAGTGAAGTGTCCTTAAATGATTCCACATTCATGGCATTCGCACCAGAAATAAAACATGTCAAATATATATTAACAACAAGTAAATACTATTTTTTATTAAATAAATTTTTTATTAAATATATATTTATTCAAAAATTAAATTGCAAATTTTATAAAAAGATGACAATAATGATGATGATAAAGATGAAGATGATGGTGACAATAAAGATGTAGACAATAGCAACAATAACGACAATAATAGCATGGAAATACAATAATATATATATTTATATATATCAATTTTTTTTTAATTAAAAAATACATTTTTGACTATGTCATGACTTTTGGTAATGGATGGAATTTCGAATAGTCTTAAACATTTCAAATAGTCATAAACATTTCAAATAATCATAAACATTTCGTATCACTTTTATTTTTTTATTAGAACGTCTAAAGCATTTTCTTTATTTATAAAAATTAATAAATGTTACACGGAAAAATCAGATTTTTTCAATACAAAAACTCAAAAAATCAACATATCATAAACAGAAAACTTTTTTCTTTACATAATTAATAGCAATAAAAAATACATAAATATGTTCTCTGAGATTTATTTTATTTGTATGCACAAAAAAAATTTATCTTGCAAGACAAAAGTATAGTAACTTTTTTTTATAAAAGGTTACCGATTAGTGTTTTTTTGGTCAATTTTCCTCCGCCGATCACTATATAACACTCACCGATTCATAGACGGATCGTCAATTAACTGCTTTGCCTTTTATTTTTAATTAATGAAATTTGGGTGAAAATTTATTTAAATCTATAGTGCAGATCATCTATACTCAAAAGTTAAAATTTTTGAAATATTATGTGATCCACACATTGGATTGTAAAGAACTCACCACCATTCAATTCAGCTTTAAAGTGGAGTCTATTAATCTAAAAAAAAAATTTGTCTCAAATTTTTTTCATAATTTTTGAAAGTTATGCAATAATTTTCGTGTTACAATATTTTTGAATCTCACGACCAAATTTGGTAATGATTTTCTTTAACAAAAAAAGAAAAAAATCAAATTTACTTAGTTTCAATTTCTTGAGTGTATAACAAAATGCTAAGGCCCAGCCGATTTCCGGTTTAAGAAAAAACCAGCCGATAAGTTTTGAAGCCTGAATAATAAAAACTTATCGGTGAATTTTTTAAAAATGATATTAATATAAATTTTTTCACCTTGCTCTTTCTTCAAAATACTTCTGATAGTACTATAATTCTTGGGTTCCATAGTAGATCTGATATAAATTAGCTTCATATTAACTATTTTTATCTAGAGGTAATTCTATATATCACCTAATATTAAGAGGAACAAATAGGAGATTTTAATAACCACATTACAAATTTTGATCCCTGAAATTTTTGGTAATACCAATGTTCACTTTGTCTGGTTTTGTTACAGTATACCCCATTTTTAATCATTGCCTTTATTTGAATTGCTTGTTTATACAATAAAATTTATATGTAATTTTTTAAATAAAAATAAACAAATAATAAATAAATTTTTATAAATAGAATATACATATAGAAACAAATTATGAATTTAATGCATTTAGAATAATGGGATCTTCATCCAATTCTTTACAATCAGTAAAAAGTGAAAATAATCCTTTAGGCAATCCTTGATTCAACTTTTCAATTCTTTCATGGAACATTTCTAAAGGTGTCTTAAGTATTTCAGGTGAAGGTGATTCAGTTTTTGTGGGGGAAGTTGCACTTGTTGATGGCAATTTAACCTCTGATGGAGGTTTAGGCATTGTAGATTTAGATGTATCTGGAGTTGAAGTTTTGAGTAGATTTGAAAGTCCTCCTTGAAGTCTCTCAGCAATGTTACTTGTCATTCCTGGACTTAATAAATCTCCTTCTTCTTGTTTTGAACTACTATTATCACTATTATCAGAATTTTGTGGTGTAACATTATTTTCTAGTTTTTTATCATCTTCTTCCATGTAATAATCACGAAGTTTGCTATAAATTCCTGTAAAAGTTTTAGCATAAGAATGTTTTGGTTTTTGTGGTGGAAGACCTTTTACACGTGAGGTTGTTACGTCACGAACAAATATTCGAATAATTCGATCAGGATGTTCTTTTGCAATTGTAACATAACTAATATTTAAGAAAACAAACTATTGATATATTTATAAATATATAAATAAATAAATAATAATAAAAAATATCAATTTACATTTCTGGATCAAGTTCACCAGTGTCACCAATAAGAATAAATTTGCGTTTTGGAAAATCCTATAATATAAATATCAAAGCTTTTTACAAATTAATATCATTTTTTTTTTCTTTAAAAATATTAGGCAAATATATAAATATTACTAGCTGACTAACCTTTAATAATTCTCTTATGTACATGAATTTACTTGCCATTGGATTTTCTTTTTGTTCTACTGCACTTTTTATCAACCCATCATAGAATTTAAGATGAGCAGATCCAGGTGGGAAATTATAAGTGTTGAAAAAGGAACGTAATGCTGGGAATAATTGCCAAGGTGAATTGGATACATAATGAATGCCAACTCCTCTATCATACTTTTTGTTTGTTATACAAAAAAATAATTTTTAATTCTTTTAAAAAAAAAAACTAAACAATCCATAATTTATTTACATACCCATTTACAATAAAGTTCAGCCATTCCAGGAACCTTTTTTTTAATATAAATTGTGTTATTATTGAATGAAAATAAAATAAAAATAAATAGACTGAACTTTAAAAAAGGACCCACATCTTTAAATGGTCGTATAAATGTATTGGAAAGTATCACTTTCACACCATCCAAAATCTCTGTATCTTTAATGGTATCATCAATATCCTAAAAAAATAAAATTAATTGAATAATCAAATAATTAAAATAATGAATAAATTTTTGATTGTTAGAGATAATTACTGAAATAACAGAAACTCCTTCTGGTTCAATAAGATTAACAACACCAAAAGCAGGCATAACTAAATTTTCAATGTAATAAATAAAATTAATTAATTAATTACCACCATTTGCATGCAAAGAGCTTTATATATATATATAAAATTAAATTACCAATTTTATCTTGAAATGCTTGCATCTTAAGTAATTTAATTTTCCTACTGCCAGTTTCTCGCGTCAAGTTATCACCACTAGATAGCTTCAAATGACCTTTAACCATCCACTCTTCAACATCTTTCTCTGGGACAGAAAGAATATCCGAAAAATGTCCAGATTTAGGAGTAATTTTAGCACTTAATATTTCACCTGCAGTAGCAAGTTTATCAGCAAATTTCTCCAATGGATTTCTGTCTTCATTTTCCTGACTTTCAAGGCGCAAGTCATTTGGATCACCTTCAAGTGTCATTTTATTTGAATCTGTTATATCAATAACTTGAACTGTGTAATCTCCTTGGCTCATATTGCTACTCCAAAAATATTCAGTGCGATCTTTTAAAGATTCATAACTCAAATCTGTTTTTGATATTCCAACAACCCTTGAAGTTATATCTATAATAATATTTTTAATTAAATTAGTTACATAGATAATTTTTGGATAAATTATGATTTTTGACTTACCCAAAAAAATACTGTGCATTCTGCTTGATTTGGGAATTGAAAATGCCCAACCACGAACTCTAATATGCCATTTATCAGTAATCATTGTAGTGCCTTTTCATGTATATATAAATATATAAGTTTTTCCATATGTTAAGAATTATGAATATTTTATCAAATATTATTTATATATGCATTAATTAACACTGCTTACCATTAACAGTATCATGTTTTGTTGCATATGTAGGAAACAGCAAACAATTTTGTAGAACCTCTTCTTTCTCCTCTTCTTTCTCCTCTTCTTTCTCCTCTTTCACTTCTAAAGGAGCAGCTTTAATATCAAGGTTGGCTATATGACCTGGGTCAATGGCATCATTATTATTAGTTGACATCTTTTTTTGATTTTTTAGATATTTTTTTTTAGGTAGATGATATATATATTAAAATATATACTATTTTAGATAATTTATAGATTTATAACGATTATCTAATTATGGTGCAAATCATCTAAAGACATCACGTGCTGCACCACTTGCCGAGAAATTTTGCCAAGAGATAATAATAAACCCCAATCTGTGACTTTATCACGTGAATAGTTATTTATAGTTGCCGGAATTTCAAATAACATAGTAATAGTAATAGTAATAGCAGTCGAACAATCGATTGGGAAATGTATTTTTCCTGAAATTTTTTGGTGATCAACGTCGAAATTCTATTAATAAAATTAGTCACAAACCTTAACTTTAACTCTTTTTTTCTCAGCAATCTCCGCCAAATTCGACACGCATATTTTTCAGGACTTATTCCTTCTTTTAGAAAAAAATTAGGGGAGGTTATTAATAAAATACGGTGCAGATCATCTATAATCATTAATTGCTTATAGTAACAATTGGTCAACTTCAAAATACTAAAACAAAAAAA
>CAUDNR010000229.1:0-14176 GCA_958430865.1 Entrophospora sp. SA101 | reverse complement strand
ATATATGTGGGTCTTCAACAATAAGTTCTTCAATTTCTGCAACATTTTTTGGGGTGACAATTTCTTTTGGGCGTCCAGAACATGAACCATCTTTAATGTTTTCATCACCACTTTCAAATGATTCAATCCAGCGATAAATACTACAAATACTTAGTGCTTTAAGTCCTTCAGCAATCTGCAATTCCATATGAATTTGATTTGCACTCTTACCATTTTTCCAGCTTACAAAAATGTAGTAACGTTGATGTTCACGATTAAAATTTTCCATTTGTTTTTTTAGCAAATTTTTAAATGTCAATAGCTTTATAATTAATGAACAAAATTTAATAATTTTTTTTTTATTTAATAGACAAAAACGACTATTTTCATTTAAAAAAAATCTGTACAAAGTTACACATAAGATTGTCATTTTACAGGGCCAGTGACAAAACTTTTCAAATGCCCCACGTATACAGGTTCGGGTTGGGTAATCATTCAATTATGATAACCCGTGCAGGCCTCTAGCTGCAGCTGTGAATAACTTTCTTGAAAATTATGCTGAGGTCCATGGTCTCGAAATAAATGTCAATCAATTAACCCAATTGTCCAGCTATAAACCTGTCCATTGAGAGTTCCTTGGTGGCCTAGAAAGTAGAATGTTTAAATCATTAAAGTACAATGTCTTTTGTAAATTATGACATAAATTAACTCCTCAGATCCAAATTATGAGCCCAAGAACAGATTTATATGATACTTGTCAATACCTTTGCAATGGCTTATAATATAAAGTTCACTAAAAAATACAAAAAGCATCTGGTCAAAGCCAAGTTAGAGTGAAATCATTACAACAAAAACATTAAATTGTAAAGAAAAGCTGTTGATCAAAATTATTCAACAAGATACAGCATTGCAGTGTTGATGCTATTGCTATGACTGAGCCAGAAATGTCCATGTACCACATTCTGATCAATGGATAAGTAAAATTTATTATCTTAGTCCTTATGAAGTCCATCTATTTAGCATTCAAAATGAAGCAGCACAATAGCAGATCAACTATGTTCTTGATGAAAATGAACTGGTAGGAAAGGTTCTAATGACATTTAATATATATTAACTTTAATGGAATTAAAAAATAAAGGCAAGAAGTATCTGAAGATTACCATAATGCTGGTAGACAAAATAAAAATAAATATACAGTAACTATCTGGTTTTATTTATTTCTAGTAACTTGTGGTTATTATGAAAGTATTAAACTAAATTTTATGATTCATGAATGTACAAAATTCAAATGTGATGGTAGTTTTGGCCTGATTAAAAACTATATTGAAAAACAACCATGGGTTGATTTTAAAGTTTGGAAAGTTGTTAATGATCCAAGGATTCCCCAGGTATTAAAGCCTTACCATTTTCCCATATTGACATAGAATACCTTTATAGTAATATTCACACATTTGTCAGAAGGATATTACTTCTCCAAAAGCAGTACAGAGTGCCAATGGCTAACTTAAGATGGGACTGTGTATCCTAATTTATTATTTATTTTGTTTTTTGTAGGCTCTTCACAGGTTTGTATTAATATATGTTCTTTTATTAGTTATAATTTTTGTTATTCCTGGTAAATCTCTTAAATAAATTTTTCTTATCTGAAATATCATTTATTTTAAAAACACAAGGAGCAATTTGTTCCTTTTTCACTTCATTAGCATTTCTTTAATGTCACAATTCTATTTTTTGCCACAAGTAGTTATAAATTTATCCAAGTAGCTTTGTATATAGTAGCAAGTTAACCTTTGCCTGCTTTTTAAATCATCATAGGTAATCAATCCCTCCATTAAAGATATTTGATTGTCATACCTGATTGCTTTAAGCTGTTCACCTTTAATCAAACCATTTGTCATAGCTTTAGGTCATACTATTAAATTCCCATAATATTTTGAAAAAAATTTTCGTTATATTAAAATTCAAATAACGTGATCCAACGAAATGGGTATTAGGTTATTTTTTTTGTCATGTAAAAAAATCATAGAATCACATATATTTTACAAATGGCATATAAAACATATTAATATATACAAACACAAATCTACAACTACGAAATAGACCACAATTTAATACATACCGGTCAGTGCACAAAATTCTTTGAAATTAATAAAAATTGCCGGAAAAAACCAGCAAATTAAATTAGTATTGTGCACTGACATTAGAGGTGTTCTGATCCTGTTTCCTGTTCATTGTTACACATAACCTCAACAACGGTAACAACAAAGTGTTCACCCAGTTCAAAAGTAGCTTCTACTAATAATGACAATGGCAAGTATTTACCCAGTTTAAAGGACAGCTTCTTCTACTAATAATGACAAACAACAACAACGGCAAAGTATTTACCCAGTTCAAAGGGCAATTCGTCTTCATCTGAACCAGTCACTTCTTGAAATATAGAAACAATGCCTCTAATTCTTTCACGAGTTGACATTTTAATTTTAATAATAATAATTATGCATAAATTAAAATGATCCCTCCCATTCATTACCTAATAAGCCGAATTTGAGGCATGCGAACAAAGAGAATTTATAATAAATAAAAGAATTTTTAATTTTAAAAGCTTTTTTGTCAATTTATAATTACAACATAAAATTTAAAAAAAAAAAGAAGTCAAGAGATTTTAAAAAATCTATTTACAATTAGTTTCGGTATATGTTTGATCAAAACATACAACAAATATTATCCTAATCCAAATGTTTTTAAAATAAATAAAAATTACAGTAGAATTTTTTTGTTTTATAAAAAATGATGGATGGGGGTTAATTAAACCGCAAAAAAAATCTATAATGTTTTTTTAATTCCTCAACTTGATCATCATCAATCAAAATTATCCACGACCTAATTCTTTTCTGATTCAGCAGCAATAAGTTTGTGATATAAAACAATCAATTTATCTGCATCAACTTCACGTGGCCAAAAATAAGTAACAAATCTCCATAGATTATGTTTGCACTCTTCTCGTTCCCCGACAGACCTTTCAAAAAGGATTCCTTCAATTCTAGATCCGATTTTTTTCATGTGCTCTTTAATCAATCTGGCCTTTTCTTTTCCCTCATATTTTATTGATTCCTATATTTTATAAAAATAAATATTTTCCGAGTTTGTAAAATAAATAAATAAATCTTTTCCTCCACAAAAGGCTTTTTTTTTTTTTGAATAATTACTTTTTTTAGCCATTGGAGACTATCTTTAACTGGACGCAACAGTTCTTTGCATATACGGTTTATTGACTCTTCATTGGGTTCATCCTCAGTCGAAGACTTGGTTACTACCTTTTTACCTTTAATGTCATTTTGAGTCTTAAATTTACGAGTCTGATGTAGTTTTTAACAAATCAAACGTTAACAACTTTTTTTTTGTTGAAAAAATTTAAATTTGTAAATAAAACTTAATAATTACCCTCTCCTCATGTCCATTATCGTCAACCCATTCTCTAATCACCTTCAGTAAATATTCCGCTCTGCGAACTACCTTTGCTATATTGGAGGTTCGTAGAGAAGCATCATCCTCATCAACGGATAGCTTTTCTCTAAGGCCTAAATCTGAATCTTCACGAACAGCACGCCAGTTTCCAAATCCATGTTTATATATTCCTGAGATAAGTAAGGAATCTTCCTCTTGACCCCATTCTGTGAACCAACTACCTACAGGCTTTGGGGAAAAACTGATTGTAAAGCGTGATGGGTCATTTATTGCTTCAAGACTGTTAACTGCTCTGAGGTCAATAATTCTTTGTATAAACGAGCCAGCATTAATTTTCTCAATTCCTCTATAAGAAGTCATGATCGCTCTCCCACGAGAGTTTGAATGCGAGTCATTCAAATCTTCGTGAGATCTTATTGCAGATTCACAAGTATCAAATAGCTCGTTATATATCCTTATCAAATTTTCTTTACTTTTTCCTGTCAATTTGGCATCTGCAACTATGTCATCATAACGTTGATTTATATCACCAAATTTCATTACTGCTCTAATTAGTGCTCTAATTTCTTTTAGACTTAACTCCTTGCCTGAACTGGACGAGACACGTTTTATGGAAGATTGGTTACTGTCAGATTCATCAACATCTGATTGTGATCTTGATTTTTCTGCATCATTTGCACCTAGAAAAAAATTGTTAAACAACTTGACTTTTCAAAAAAAAAAGTTTATTCCAAAAATTTGTAAATTTAAGTGCATCATTACCTTTTTTGTTGTTAGTTTTTTTAGTTGTTTTTGGATGTTTATCACTACATTCTGAACCAAGGTAATCATCAGAAACAAAACTTGAACTTGCGCTTGTATCTGAATCACCGAGTTTTTGACGCTTGGTTTTTTGCTTCTTTGATCCGTCATTCTTATGAGCAGGTTTTTTTTTATGATTTGAACCAGCCTTTTTCCTCGAGTTATTTGAATAATCACTTTCAGATTCAGATTCAGATTTTATATTATTGTTATTACTATTATCACTCCTTCGTTTCATTCCCAATTTATATTGCTCTTCTTCTTCTTCAATTGAAATAGAAGATTGCTGACTTGATGAAAGTTTATATATTTCGTCTTTTGGAATTATTTCATCCCAGCTTAAATCCCCACCACCAAAATCTGCAACTTGAAATTGTTTTAGGAACTCTTCGCCACCAAAGCTACTACTACCCTGATCCCCAATAGTGTCATGAGTTTCAGCACGCGCAAGTATGTCATCAAGATCTATATCATCAAGCTTTTTAGTGTTATCACTTTCTTTGAACATATTTTGAGCACCAAATTTTAATATTGCCGATAATTCTTCACGACTAAAATTGTCTGATGCTTTAGTGGCAGTCTTGGTATTTCTCTGCAAAATGCTTTTACCAGACGTGTCCATTTGTTTGATAATACAATACTCCAAAACCATCTTACGCTTTGCACGTTCAAGGATGCTTTCTTCCATAGTATCTTTTGTCACAAATCGATAAACATTTACATGATTTTTTTGACCAATTCGATGTGCTCTTGCCATTGCTTGGAGATCATTTTGTGGGTTCCAATCTGAGTCAAATATGATTACTGTATCGGCTGTATTGAGATTAATACCTAATCCTCCAGCTCTAGTTGATAAAAGAAAGACAAAATCCGCTGAATCTGTTGCATTAAAATGTTCAATTGCTTTTTTGCGAGCTTCAGAAGGAACGCCGCCATCTAAACGTTGATGTTGATATCCACGTAACCTCAAATAATCTGTCAAGATATCTAACAAACGGACCATCTGAGAAAATATAAGAACACGATGATTAGATTCCTTTAATCTGGTGAGCAATTTGTCTAGTAACACCATTTTCCCACTACTCATGATTAAACCTCGTAGTTGATCTTCTCTAGTATTGGTTGGAGATTCAGCATTAGGAAATAAGAATGGATGATTACTAGCTTTTTTCAATTCAATAGCAATATTTAATAAACTCATTTGTGAAGAGCCGGTAACACCTTCATTAAGTACATTAAAATTTTTGGTAAGAATATTTTTATAATAATGCGTTTGTAATGGTGAGAGACCAACTCTAAGTATTCTTTCAGTCTTTTGTGGAAGTGATTTTTCTACATCTTTCTTTAGTCGCCTAAGCATATGGGGTTCAAGACTTTTATGAAGTTCACGAATTTTTATTTCCTGTTCCTCATCAGGTGCATCAATGTCAATGTCAGAAGCGATTAAAAAATTAGGCATAAGAAAATTAACCAATGCACATAATTCTTTAACTGAATTCTGCAATGGTGTGCCTGTTATTAAAAGTCGATTAGATGTATGAAAAGTAGACAATACTTCATGGAGTTGTGATTCGCTGTTTTTCAATCGATGCGCTTCATCAACTGCCAAATATTGCCATTTAATATTTCCTAGTTCTTTACGATCCTTAAGAATGAATTCATAAGTTGTCACCAAGGCATTGAATTTTAATTTTTTTGATGATGAATATGGAACAAAAAATTCATGTTCTCTTATTACTTCACGACTTTGAGAAGGTCCAGTATAATAGATGACATTAAGATCAGGTGCCCAAATTTGAAATTCATTTTGCCAAGAGCCAATTGTTGATAGTGGAACCACTATCAAATAAGGACCATACTGATGCAAAGAATGATACAGATAAGATAAGAAGGAGATTGCTTGGACTGTTTTCCCTAAACCCATTTCATCAGCCAGAATACCATTTTCATTACGAGCCCATAAATGAGCAAGCCAGTTTAGACCAGTAAGTTGAAAATCTCTTAATTCGCCACCACTCAAGTAAGAAGGTTGTTGTGTCATTGGTTTAAAGTTTGGCCTATGTTTTGACAAAAGGCTGCTTTTATGAGGGATACGTTGGTTGACATTACGATGATTATATGCGACAATTTCAGATCGAAATTCGTTTTGAATGAGGTTAACTGGTTCCCAAGTACAATCCTGATATGGCAAACGTTTGAATTTGCATAAATATTCAACTCCAGGACGGTTATCTTCAATACGAGGTGCAATTCTTTTAGATATAATTCTTTCGACTGTCTTGTAATCCTTTAACATTTCTCTAGACATTTCCACATTAACATCAATATTTTCCTTGTCTTCAGGACTTTCATTCAACAAATATTGTTCGGACAAATAATTTTTGACATAGTTTTCCAATTTTTTGAAGCCTTTTAAACCATGGCAGTTTTCAAAAGTTTCCCAAGTATTATGCAGATGGCTCCATCCTTTCCATTTTATTAGAAATACCATGTTTGTTTTAGGGTCATCTGAATTCTTGGAACCTATATTATCATCAGAATCCATATGACAAAGTTCAGAACTTATAATGAATTCAACTTATTATTTATTTGTATTAACAATGTTAAACAACTTACCATCCCCTCCTTCTATTCTTTTAATGTCATGTACACTCTCAATATTATGCTCCTCTATAACGATGCGGATGAAACAAAGAGAGAAATAGTAAGATTAGTTGATAAGTAATACTTTTTTTAGTAAGAGAGTATTGATTTGAATAATGTGATTGTTCTTTTACCTTCTTCCGGTTGTGGGTTTTCATAAAATTGAGAATCATCACCCTCTTCGTCGTTATAATCCGCTTCAAGGCCAAGCTGTTTATCTAACTCATCCTCATTGTAGTTTTTTATAGTTCTAGTTCTTTTGGAATATCTGTCCTTAATTATGCAATCATTTGGATTAATGAAATATTTACTTTTTTTAGATGATGCGACTTTTGAAGAAGAATGTCGCCCTTGATCGTCTGATAGTTCAGGTTGCGAAGAAGTATTTTTACTGGTTTGTGATGATGAACTAGAACTACCCCAATAATCTATTATAAATAAAAGACAGAAGATTTAGGAAGATAATGGTCGAAGGAATTGTAATTGAATTAAGCAAAACTAAATAATTTTTGTCGTGATTCTAACCAACCATACAATTAATACCTTGTATTTTACCATCTCTTGATTTTTCAGACTTCAATCTTTTTTCAGAAGATCCTGGATTTTTTGGTCTACCATCTTCTTCGGACGAAGAAGAAGAGGAAGAAATCTAACGAAAGAGTCAATAATAATAATAATAGAATTGGTAAGTGATATAAATATAAATTAAACAATTAGTAAGAGTAAATGAGGAAAGAGTCATTAGAGTAATTAATTATACTTTATAATTAATATTCTGTCCTTTGGACGTCACTCGGCTGAGTCTTCTGAAACTATGGAGTTCAGTGTCAACATTCATAAATTCTGAACCTATTAATAAATAATAATGCATGTATAATAAAGTAATAACACATGAATAATTAATGAACAATTAATTAATTATCGTAAGAAAAATGAGAGAGAACCAATCCTAGAAAGTTGGGTTTTTTGATAATAAATAATGCTACATTATATATCAAGATATAAGTAAAAGAAATATGAATAACGTGTAAAATTAAATTTATGAACAAAATATGAGTAAAGAAAGAAGCAGAATAAAAAAAAACACGAAGAATCATAAATCTATAAACTTGTGATTGTTTCTCTCTAGATAGTGAAAAGATGATCGCTGCATATTAACATAAAACTTATAAAACAATGTGAATAGAAGAAATAATAAGGGAATTAAAAAGAGTAATCAATCGACTATTCAAAAAATAAGGATTTATTTTTATGGTATATAGATTTAAGGAAGAATTAAAGTCACCAAAGGTGAAAACGTGAACATAAAATGATAAAGGATTCGACATAAATAAAAATTTAAGAGTAATGTTACAAGAATACAATGAAGTCTTAAATGGCATCAATAACATTATATGACATGAAATGGTTTTTTTAAGTTGATGTATTTGAATGAGAAGGTTTAAAAATTGTCAAAGAATATATAGAAATCATTTTTCGAACCAATATGTAACTAATGAATATGAATAAAAATGAATGCATGTTTATGAATATTTTAGTGATTACTTACCTGTCATCTTTAAGTAGATTCAAATGAAGAAGGCAAGAAAATACTTTGATAAATTTTATTTATTGAAGGTATGAAAGGTAATAATGATATTAAGACAAAAAGGAAAAAAAAGAAAAAGAAATAATTAATTATTCGTAACACAATCTCTTCTTTTTTTTTTGAAAAAGAAAAGTTCTAATTTAGCTTAGTTTTCCCCCTGATCCAATAGCCCCAGCAAAAATAATACCTATTTATCTTTATCGAGTCATAAGATTAATCTGGCAGACTATTTCTATATCTAATTAATTTGTCGAGAATCTAATTCTAATATATATTTGTAATGCAAGTAAACGTAACATTGATCCTAGCTTTGATACTTTAAATTGAATCATATTAATAGTTACTAATAATTGTGACTTTGTTTGAGATTTGCAAATTTTAATAATACGTTGGTGCGAATAAGCACTTACAGTAATTGTTGAAGAGACAAATTTCATTGTATTTATTGTATAAAATATTATTCTAACTGATCTTGATTCATCAAGCTGTCCTTTAGAATATTTATAATATTGTTTAAACATTCCAAATTAAATTGTATTAAAAAATTTCTTCTGCAGATCCGGATTGACATTCATCCAGTGTAAAGCTTAGTATTAGGGAAGCATAGTGGAATTTTGTTTTTGATCGACATTCGAAATTATCACGTTACACGATTTACACACGTATTTATTTAATGCGTCATATTTATCATTATCATTATACTAATACAATCTTTTATTATATATACGGAAAAATACAAAATAATTTTAATTGTAAAATAATTTAACTTATAATTATATAATAAACTAAACAATTTATTTTTTTAAAGATGCCTCGCAATCCTAATCAAGGTCCTTGCTTAGTTACTAGTTGTGAAAATTCAGGCCCTTACAGAAACTTTAATAAAACTGTTTATACAAAATCAATTAATTCTGGAACTTTTTCTAATTTTGATTATTTGATAGTTAATGAATCACAGTTATGTTCTCCTCATTATTTGCAAGTATGTGAGCCTGCTAAGGGAAAAAATGCATTGCTTTTGTAAACAAAAATATCAATGAACAAAATAATATTTTTACCATTAAGAATTTATTAGACAATTTAAACAATCAAAATACTATATTGATTGATGTTTCATTGAATGATATTTATGTTAATATTACTGATGACTCTATAACTATGTCTAATGATGATTTTATTCATTAATAAACAAAATTTATCAAATGCAAAAACAAATTGAACAACAGAATGAAATAACATTAATTGAAGATGAGCCTGAAATTGAAGAAGGTAATTGTATCCAAAATATAAAATTTATCAACTTCAAGAAAACTCATTACTAATTACAATTTATCAAATAAAGTTGACAGGTCATTCCTTATGCAAATTCAACGATTAACCAAAGTTATATATTGTGAGATAGTAAAATAAGGACCGATAGAGAGGTCCCCACTTTGCCGATCCAACCAAACCGAATTACTATGGGTCACGTGACCGTCACCACATCATTTCTATTTTTTATTTTTATATTTTGTGAAACTACTACAGAGTATCACACGAACAATTATTCATGTTCATATTTCTATATTTATATTTCAAGAACTTATTCAGCTGATGCAAATATTTATTTTGAATTATTAATTATCCTTTTGTAATGCTCAGTTGATCCAAATATTTGGTTAGCATTAATAAGCATATTTTATTGGACAAAATAGAGTAAAAGTAATGTTATTTGTAATACCCCAAGAGGTATAAAAAGACTTGGTTTTAGACCAAGTCAGAATCATTAGGTTCATAATAATCTTTTAATTATTGATCTAATAATTAACACTACTGTAATAATACTATTACTATTGTCATCGCTAATAAAACACATAACATATTTTACTCTAAAAATATTAATCTTTAATTTAAACTAATCACCTGTAAAAGGGAAACCTTTGCTGAACTCAGCAAGAAACTACAACCTTAATTATTGAAACACATCTCAAAGGGACACCTTTGGGATATAACTATTTACATAGAACCTAGGGACTATTTTATCCAGGAAGATAAAAGTCAATTTTTATTTAACTTGACCATAAATCATCAGGTAGGCTGTGTGTTGAGCATTAAATAACCTATCAATTAGGAAACTCAGATTGCATGCTCATAAGATAAACAAAAACAAGAAAATGAAACAATGGAATTAAATCCAGATAATTTTCAAAATTGCTAACAGAACAAGATCCATTACTTGAAGGCTTTTTTGAAGAATTAACAAATGCATTGGTCCCTGAAAGATGTTCTACAACCAACCAAGAAGAAGCAAAAAAATCAATTGTTGGATTTTGTTATTTATTAGCTGGCCTTAGAAATAAATTTGCTAATTCTATTAAACTTGATATTGGTTTATATCTTGTATCATCTGGTACTAGTTCTATTGCAATAAATACTTTATCAAATGCTGGAATATGTGCAAACTATAAAACAATTGCCAATCATAAAAAAAAATTAGCAAGCATTCACTCTGGAACTATAAATAATTATTATAAATTAAATGTATTATATAAAGTTGTCAATTATTCATATATGGGGCATACTGCAACAAAACCAGACAAAATCAACATTTGTATTACCATGAATTCTAATGTGATTATTATTATGTAAAAAAAAAAAATTAAGTCCAAAGATTGAACTTGTATACATTATTTATTATTATTATAAAACCTGACATAGTCCAAATTCACGTTAAAATTCTTATTTACTCGGCAAAAAATATGTCAGAATAAAAGCTTCATCTATTTTTAATTTTTTTATTATTCAAGTGATTTGTGGATTAAATTGTGCATGCCGATCACAATAATTTTATTAGTTAATTTTGTTTACGCGATTTTATAATTAACACGTTTCCCTTCTGATTCAAATACATAACCACCAATAAATCATGTTGTAAACCTCATCCAAGGAAACTTGTCTGCATCTGAGGACATCCCTTATATTAAATACTTCGAATTCTTTCTCTATGAAAAATGGACGCTTCAACATTATGACCAATAAATATATAAAATAAAATATAAAATATAAAAGTCCAATATATAAATCTCCCTGTATCCGCACACAGCTCAGGGTTCTCAATACTTTACACCAGGCCTCTGTATCCTCACACAGCTCAGAGCCTACTCACAATTACTTTAATTATGGATAATTACAAGTGTGCTGAAAAAGATAGAGCTCATGATAAATTTTTTATATTCTAAACATTATTAACAATGATTTATATGTATCGAAAGAAATCTTCAGAAACTTATAAAAAGAAAAAAAGTAAGTATAATAAGGTATATATTTGGACAGATGGGGCTTTTGGCTAGGTTCCTGTGCCCTATTGGGTGTGTCCTAATAGGGGTAAAGGCTTATCCTCCACAAGTGCTGAATCAGATGCGTTTACTGGGTGTGTCCTAGTGGACTTAATGGAATATACCAATATAAGTTTCCTTGGTAAAGGTCTACTAATTCTGGAGAAGGAATTGATTATATACCTTCCTTTATAACATAACAGAGAACTTGGATTGTTGATGTATTCTTGCATCTATCCATCTTAATCTTAATTTTTCCTGATTATGCTTACTGGGAAATGTTTCTCACGAATTTTTTATTTAATAAAGGACGACATCTATAAAGTCAAGGGAATATGGGATAATAGGAACAAGAAACGTAAAACTTTAAATGATGTGACAAATCTTGTGTCAACATAAAAAAAGCAGAATAGAACATCTACAGAAATGGATGCCTTATCAATATTATCAGAAAAGGGAAAATCTGTGCAGTTACCAGGTAAATAAGATTCAGCTTCTTACATATTATTCAACAAATATCTTTGGAACAGTAGCTTTTATAGTATTTGTTTATTCAATTATACACTTTTATTTTTCAGAACTTCTCACTAAAGACTAGTGCCGTAATCCAAAAAAGGAAAAAGTATGGTTGCAAAAGTGGTCGCAAAGGTAATTGTGACCACTTTTTATATGCCGTAAATACCATCATCATAATTTACAGCACTAGTCTTTACTTCTTACCCTGGAAAAGGCTTTATCACATATTCCGCCACCTATCAAATATCTCCCTGATGCTTCCGAATCAAAAACTAGTACAAAGTTGGACCATGAACCAATAAAAGTATGTCTTTGGGAGGGTTTTCTCAATGACGTAAACAATTATCACTTTGACGACCAATGGAAATTTAAAAAGCCAAAGTTTGCAGAACATAATTGGGCAAATATTGAAGAGGATGTTCACAGTCTTTTTTGTATAATATTTGTGAGACATTAAGCAATCTTATGGGGCCAGATTATGAGTACACAAGGCGGAATACTAAAACTCCCGGCATTCCTGATTTCAATTGTCACCAAATTATAATCACAAAACAGGAAAGAGTTGTACATTAATATTTCCAATTGAAGTCAAGAGAAGACACATTTTGGGACTCATCTCTGATGATAATAACAACAAAGAAATTGATGATTGTAATGACAATGGCGAAAATCATAAACTAACGCTTTCAGAGTTGTACTATCAGGACCAGTACATAAAGGATGCGATTAAGCAAATCTACTCTTACATGGTAGAAAATGAGTGCCAGTTTGGTGTAATTTCAACTTATAACAACAACTGGTTTATGTGTCGATCAAAGGATACACATCAGTGCTTTATATTTCAAAAACTCTTTCTGTGCAGTCAAAATCCCCACCTATATTAAAGGCTCATGCATATTTAATTCTTCTTGTAAAGTATAGTTATTAACAAATCATTTATAGTATGAGACTAAAAGATACGGAATAATTAATTTTGCTTTGCAAAAGGACTTTGGGTTTCTCTTTATAGTATACAACAAAAAATGAGCCATGCTTTCAATTATAATGATTATGTTTATTTTTGTCCAATATTTTTTAGAATTGTGCATAGGAGACTGAAATAAATCAAATAGCCAGCAAATAAAATAGTTAAATATAAATTATTGACAATAAAAATTAGCTACTCGCCTAGTTTTGCTTTGTCAAGTTTTGCACACACTTCATGATATACAGATTCTAATTGTTGAAATTCTATTTCAGAATAAAAAATATCATCATGCAAAGCATATGTTCTATTTTGACATTTCTGAATATTTTTATTTGATGTTTTTTTGAGCTGACAATTGGTAATCAGGCAAACCCAAATATTCTGGATCATTATCAAATTTATATAAGCAATGATGGCACATTACTGCTGTCTATGATAATTTAAAATAATTGGCTAAGCATCCAGGTGCCTTCTTGAATGCATTTCCTTCTTCTTTTCGTGATGTAGAAAGATAAATATTGTGAACAAGTGTTAGTTATTTTGATTTTTTTAACATTAACAATTAATTCATTATAATGCCTTCTACATAACATTTTTCAATTAAGGACTAGTGCCGCAAATGTTGATGGTGCCCTATAGAAAATTTGCATACGGAAATTCCATATGAATTACAATTTTTATTGCTATGAGAAATGATTATTATAAAAGATACGGAGAAAAAATTGTAAAATATACCAATACGGAAATTCGCAATTTTCCATATCATAAAAAAACGTATCAAATTAACTGAAATTACGTATATTTGATCTATTATTATTATTATTATCAGTCACAGGACATTTCCCGCCGATCTATAGGAGGTTGTAAAACATAGTAAAATTTGGATGATCTGCATCATAGTAA
>CAUDNR010000228.1:13976-36941 GCA_958430865.1 Entrophospora sp. SA101 | reverse complement strand
TTTTCATACATGTATGGAAATAAAAATCATACGTTACATACATAAGGGTTCATACATTACATGTTTTCGTAACACCGACTGATAAGGGTCTAACAGTGACTTTGGTTAGTGCCACGCTGGATCACCAACAACGCGTTACCAACACTTGTGGTAATAATATCACGTGATCACACCAGTTAGCTCTATAGTTCTATGATGATATTACTGATATTACATAATTTAAAGATATTCAATCAGAAGATTAGTCGATTGAGAATTTGTTATATGACAACAAACAGGTCTCCAAGACCGTTTAATTCTATCTTTAATTAAATTATGATTAGAATACAATTTAATTAGTGGACGCATCCACTTGCAATTTATATGAGAATACTATTTTCCCTGCCAACTCATAAGATTTATTTACTTACCAATTTATCTATGCTTTAGATCGTATTTGGTTTTTTAATTTTCTAAAGCTGAAAAATAATTGCATGCGAATATACAAATATGTTTCTAATTGATCACTCTAGTTGATGTATACTGTACATACGTATTTTATTTATATTATAAAGTACTTTAAACAATTGATTGCTGCGTCCGACTTATCGAGTTTAGATATGTATGTGAAATTCACATGTGTGAAATTCAAATTAGCCAATCAGAATTTCACCCATTCCATAATATTTCAATTTCACATACAACAGAATGTTTCAAAGTCCGATTCCAATGAAAATCCCCTGACTTTGAATGGCTTTCCAGTGGCGCATAATAGTTTATAATAAAGACCAAAAAAGGCAATGACTTCTTAATATTAAAGCTGTAATGAAATAACAAATAAATAAAAAAAATTGTAAATGATCGAGCCTTTTAACCAATTGACTGACCATTTGGGCAAAAAATCAAAAAGAATTGTAGATAATCATTTGATGAAACAATGGATCAAAAAACAAACCTTTGACCATTCGGATATTTAATAGAATAAAGTAACGAAAAAATAAAGATTGACCATTTTGGACATAAAAGAATTCATTTAATGAAATAAAGGATCAAAAAAATAAAGCCTTTTAACAATTGACCATTTAGACATAAAAGAATTGTAAATTATTTATGACCATAACGGACCAAATTGTAAATAATCGTTTATCACTATATTTTATTTGTCATGTGTGCACAGTTCGAACGGTCCATCCTTTTGGTTTATTTTTCTATATTTATATATTTATCATATGTATTATTATATCTGTCAATTCTTTATTATTTCTTTATAAATTAAAAATCAAGAGATCGTCTGTTAAGTTATCATAAAACAATAAACATATCTTCTAATCAATATATCGTTGATAAAAGGATCACTCTTAAGTAAATAAATAAATTGACATTAAATATCAAGTTATTATCTTAACAGTTTATTTTATTATTTTATTCGTATTTTCTATTTTGGAGATAAGAGATTATTTACAAAAAAATAATTTAAAATTAACATTAAATAATCTTCAATATTTATGTACATGTACAAGAATTTTTATAGAAATATCTTGATAACTACATTATAAAAAATTTTTTATATCTAAATTTAAAAAGAAAATTTTAAAATATTCATTAAAACTTCATTTGACAAAGTTATAATTTTTCTTTCTGTGTCTAAACTAAGTTCATGTTCATCTTTATATACACTTAATAGTCCACCCCAATATAAATTTCTTAATACTTTGACCTTTGCTTTTATAAAAGCCATCTTCTCACCTTTGAGAATAGCTTTTGCTTTTATAAAAGCCATCTCCTCACCTTCGAGGATAGCTTTCAAACAATCATTCTCTAATGAATACTTGCATGTGTCTTTGTTTGTTGACACTCTTTTTTCTTGATTGTTTATATTTGTGATTGCAGATATACTAAAATTAAAAAAAGTTAAGTTAGCTAGCTATTGATAGAAATTAGGTTACAGTGTAGGTCATAATATTTAATACATCATAATGAGACAACTTACTGCTTGTTTAGAATATTATATATTCTCGCAAGCTCTACAAGGTCCATTTCTTTTTGTCCTCACAAATTTTTTCGTTATTTGAACACAATTTTTTTTTTTAGAAAAAAAAAATAAAAAGTTGGGACAAAGTAAAGAATTATACTTAGGAATAAAAGTTATATATTTAGAAGCAATAATAATTACTATATATATAATTAATAATTACTATATAATTAAATAATAATTAATTAAACTAATTAAACAAAAGAATGATATTTTTTTTAATTAATAAATATTAGTGATTTTGTTAAATTAATTTAATGTTAATGACAACGATATTAATATGTAAATTGATATGTAGTTTACGTCATCTAAAGACATCAAATGCTGTTCCGAGTCAAATTTTCAAATTAATAGTAAAGTAGTATTAGGGTATTATTTGTATTATTATAAATTTGAATATTCGAATTACATTGAAAGTTTATTTGAATAAACAAACAAAACGAATAAACAAATAATTCGAATCGGATAAACGAATAAAACGAATAATTCGAATTTGAATAAAAATCAGAGCCGGAAATAGTAGCAGTCACAGGACATGTCACGCAGATAAAATTTTACAATCAAATGATCATTTAATACCCAAATTTGAGATATAACTTCTTTATCATATGTATCTGCTTTAAGAAAATTTTTAAAGCAGGTTGTTGATAAAACCAAAAATAATCTGACCTTCAAAGTCAAATTTTGCCTTTATGTTCATATACATACATAAAATTTTGTTTGACGCGTCCAATTACAAGTATAAGGAAATAAATGTCCAAATATTACATTATTATGAATATTTACAGATTCTTGATCGCTTAGGTATGTTTTTTTATAGTAAAATCGTTTATTTTAAAAGCAAATATAATAAATAAATAGATACTAAAAATTTCCTTTACCTACACTACCTGGACAAAAGTATTTGATCACGTGTTTGCACTAATTAGTAAAAACCTAGATTTTGATAATTATATATTCGAAATTTCATGTTACTATACATTGAGATATAATAATGTAAAGATATTCAATAATTTAATATTGTTACTAAAAAATTTTTAAAGGCATCAAAATACTTATATGGCGTTTTCATTTTTACATAGCCTAGAGTTCAAATAAGCGTTAACCCAAGTTATTTCATCCCAATTGGTTGGATACAAAGAAACATTAGATTGATTATCCATGTCAAAGGATCAAAAAGATTAAAATTATTCTTCCATTAATGATTGAATTACTTATATAAAGAGATGTCTTTAATGATTCTGTTGTAAATCTGATTGTGGAAATTGTATCTAGCAACCATTAAACTTTCATTTTGAAAAAAAAAATTAAATTTTTATATTTGCGATGTAAAATTGTGTTTCGGAAATTGTTTTGGCACTTATTTGGTTACTGGAATATCTGTCATCAAAGCTTGATACAGATATTGTTGAGACATAATATTTTCATTTATTTCTAGTGGTTAAAGTCGAAAACCTGATAAATTCCAGGATGGGTCCTATAAACCCTACCCCTTCTAAGTCCCAGGATGTGCAAAGTAATGATAACTCAGTTTCGCAAGTGGATTTTAAAAAACTTTATGATATAGTGGTGGGTTTGAAGGAAACAATGGCTGGATCAAAGCAGACTCTGTCAAAAAAGCCAGGTCCTGGGAAACAAAAAGTGGATGAAATTGCCATGAATAAATTTTAGATAGTGTGGCGGATAATACAGGTCAACCTGAGGATGGTTATGATTATGATCCAATAGAAGATTTGAGATTACAATTTGAGCAGTTGGGTGTCAACCAGGCAATGGCTCGAGTAATACATGCCGTTTTTAAGAAATCGTCCAAACATAGGTGTTCTCTTTGTAATAAAAGTGGATATAATTCCTGCAATTGCCCTAAATATAAAAAGAGAAACCATAGGAGAGAATCCAAAAAGAAAGACAGGATTAATATAGCTAATATATATTCGAGTTCCAATTCTGGCGCTAGCTCCTCTGACAATGATTCTAATACTGGTGTTTCTTCTGATTCCGATGGACCTGAATCTGAATCTGAGAATATTACTGAAATCGTTCAGAATATAATCAACACTGCTAAAGCAAAAAAAAGTGAAGCAAAAGAGTGGTGAGTCAAAGACTCGGGGTTCTACCCCCTCAAATAAATCTTCCTCTGGGAGAAAGTCCAAAACTCGTAAAACAAAACAGGGTGAAAAAATAACTTCCTCTGATAAAGGACGAAATAGTGGAGCTAGTATGGCTAAACCAAATCTTATTGATAAATCCCTTCAAAAATTATACCAAATATGTTTGATGGTATCCTACCTGTAGATTTGATGGAGAACCTTAAAGCAAACATCAAAAATTCATCTAATATAGTTGCGCCTATTCAGAAACAAAGCTTCAAGTCTCCAAATCAACCAGATTTCAGAAATTACTGAGTACCAGTTCCAGAAATACTAGATGAAGATGAGGAGGAATCATTGGAAGACCATATGGAAATAGACTTCGTTCAGAAAAAAGAAACCACTACAAGTATCGCAACTATAAAATGTAAAATCAAGTGCTTAAAAATTCCTGCAATGGAATTGGATTCCACAGCCGAACTTGCAATTACATCAGAAGACTTTGTTAAGCGCATAGGTGAAAAAATTGATAAATCGGAAAAGTATGATCTCAGTGGCATTGCTACCATTCCAACTGAATCTATTGGTGTGGTTCGTAATTTACCAATAACATTCCTCCCAGGTTTCACCATACATGAAGATTTTGTGGTTGTAAAACATCATAAGCCAACATTAATATTTTCGAACCCTCTACTAAATGTGCTATAGATTGGGCCAAAGATGAATTGAAGATTCCCTTTAATGGAGAAGATTTTATTATTCCAGTCACTATGCATAAGGTCAAGAATAAGCTCGAAGTAAATTGTGTAGCAGTGGTAGAAAATACTGATACCGCTATCCCAGATCAAATCTCACAGGAAATGGGTGAACCATTAAAAAAACACATGAATTGTGAGGAACTCGAAAAATCGTTATACAAGGTTCTTGATTTTAACACCAAATTAATTGATGCTAATAAAATTTTACGAATGCGAATGATGCATAGTGTCGCCCCTTTGGGCCTGTAGAGCCCCAATTAGTAAGAAGTCAGTAACCGTTCCGCCTCATTTAACGTCTTTTTTGTTTCCATACGATTGTCCTTAAGTATGTTATACAGTTTATTTTTTTCTTCTGCTTTTTTTGCAGGAGCAGGAGTATCATGAATCATTAGATTCGTCCCCTCAGACTCGCTTCAGAAGCGAGACGAACCATTATCAGTTGTGCCAGTTTCAATCATGTTGATTCCGCCATCAATAATGGGTAAATCGGAAATTTTCACAGATTTAGATTTTGACTTATTTTTCTTTATCTGCTTCTCGTAATGAAGCTCTATATCTCTCATAACTGTTGAATTGTAATCCACATCTTGTTGGAGACGCTCGCATTTTTTCCATATATCAAGAACGCGCTCTTCACGAATATGGTAATTAATGTTGGTTTCCAAAACTAAAGAGTTCCGCAACTATGCGAAAGTCAAAAGGTTTCGCATAAGTCGAAACTAGTTTTGACATTTGACCTTTGACTTTTGATTTAGTTTTGACATATAAATTTTAATTTTAGTTTTGACTTTCGCTTCTTCAAAATAGTTTCGGCAACCAACACTATTGTATTATGAAGCATTAAGGATGTTTCCTATTTCCCTTTTATTTATTTCAAAAGTCGCCCATTTCAAAGAAAAATGGCTCGGTTACTAACATCATCAAAGTCACGAAAATCAGCTATTGAAAATTTTTTTACTATTATGAAACCAGAGCAAAAGAAAAACTTGTTCGGTGTCTAAATGTTCTTTAAGATTTCAGTGAAACATTCTTAGCACAAAGGAGAAGGAAATCGCGTATGAATTTTCAGATGTTCCAAGCTATGCAGAGGCAAAACTTACTCAAGGTTATGTAACTTGGAAATACTCTATGAACGTTATCTCATATAAAAGCTGGATGTTTTGGATTTGTATGAAATTGAAATATGCAGATACTCACCTGGAACAATATATCGCCTTCTATTTACAAGATTGAACCTTCATAGATACCATTGTTGTTTCTATTTTAGAGATCAAGCTGGTGAAAAAGAGAAAGAATGGGCGCAAACTAATCCCTTACACAGTTATAACAATTTCTAAAAACAATTTTACGATCCAACTCAGGAATTGTCATCCATCCAATTCATTAAAGCTGTATTAATTGAAAACGATATCAGGGATAATATATTTGCAAACAATTACTATTAACTTTAGAGTATATGCAAGGTCTAATATATCTTTGTTTAAAAGTGCAGCAAAAGAGCCTTTTCACATATATAACACATCAATTAATTGAAGTTTCAGATGAGATACAATTAAAAAAACTTCATCCGATAATATGTAATGAAATAAACAAAATTTAGTATCTTGTTCAGGACTATATAAGCCAACACCAAAAAATGGATGTGTTCTATAAAGGAAAATTATGTTTTACAATCTAATGAATGGATTAGCATTAATGAATAAAAAAAAGTCTTCTGACATGTTAGTCATTTTCTTTTCACGCGTGTAAAAATCTCGAAAACCTCTCTAGAAACCGTAACACATATTAATATAGGAAAAATGCAACGCAAATACGGGTATTGCTGATCCAAATAAATGGTTGGCGCGGTCTGAAGACCTCGTATTGGTACGCCACATGAACAATAGCAATTTTAAATCTGTTCAAAAGTTTTTACTAATTCATGAAGGAATTCCAGCACCAAACACATAAGCGAATTTGTTATTTTGGCAGACAAAATTGGAGTCATGAATTTAAAGTTTGATGTTGTATTATATATGTTAAATCGCAAAACGTCATCCTTATATTGTTTAATCCTATAATTTGGAAGTTATATGACTAGTTAATAAAGCTCTTGCCATTTTTTTTTTCTTTGAAGATAGTTTTTATTTTAATATAAACACTGCCAAAATAAAATTTTTATAATGACAATCATATACATTTGACAATATCAAATTAATAAAAAAATAAAATAAAATTTCTTTCATAATTAAAAATCTTTAAAATTAAAGTCATAATTAAAAGTTATTATTTTTTGAGTTGGATATTTAATTAAGTCCAAGTTTGTCCGCCAAAATAATAAATTCGTTCGTGTATTTAATGCCAGCATTCCTCCAAGAATCAGTAAAAACTTTTGCCGATTCCGCATTATCAATATTAAAATTAGGAATTTGTTGTGCGATCTCATTTGACAAAGCAAGATAGAAAAGCAGCTGAGGACCTGGTAAATCCGAACCTGAACTTGGATTATTATTGTTGTTGTTGTTATTATTTTTTTTAAGAAGTATTTGTGCCTTTTCAAGATCAGGTACGTGAACAGTAATGATTCTGCCATTAGATAAATTTGCAATAGTGGAAGGTGATTGATTATTACTCATTTTTATTTATTATTAAAAAAACTTTGTCAAAGGTTTCGCTAATGCAAAGGAATGTAGCAATAATAATTTTTTTGTTTATATGTGAACAAAGAATTAAAGATTTATTTTAAAGGTAGGGAGTGTTAATAATTTCTTTTTTTTACTTCATTAATAAATTATAATTATTATAATTGTATTATAATTATTATAATTGTGTTATAATTATAATAATTAATTGTTTGTTTGTATGTCGTCTTTTTTTGGTATGGTGTGTACATATTTGTTTGTATGTCTTTCGGTATTGGTATGTGACATTTTCTTCATTAAACTTCTTTGGTATTGGTACGTGACCTTTTTCTTCATTAAATATTAACAATACAACTCGGAAATTTATTGGCTCTTTTTTTATGATGCACGTAGAATGTCGTTTTCTAAATAGGATTTGTATTTCTTCTTACCTGCTTTTTTTGGATCATAATTAATAAAAGAACAAACAATATAATAGCTAAGAAAATTTTCATACGAGAATATAAATAATGCAAGCGTTATTCATACAAATTAGATTTGCATCTTTTCGTTTCCACGTATCATACATTGAGATTTATTAGATTGTAATTGTTAAAAAAAATCTTTTGTAATAATTTTAATGAATTAATTAGGAAAGTGCTCTTTGAATTTGGAATTAGCAAAATGGTTGACCATTGTTAAAATTTTAACATTTATTCGATACTCCCGTTTTTGGAATTATTATTATCATTTTTTTTTTTAAAAAAGAAAACAAATTCTTGCTTTGATTCAATTATTGATGAAATTAAATTTGCCACTACGCGCAACAATGTTTTGAAAAATCAAAAAAATCAAAACGAAAATCAAATAAAATGTTTGAATGTTTGGAAATTTGAAAAAAAAAAGTGTTTTGATATTTTTAATATTTTTAAAAAATTATTCACGCTAAAAATATTTAAAATGTGTCGCGGTAAAGAAAAAACATCATCAGAATCATCATCACATTTATCGGAAACAAATTGTGCCAAGTTCCAATTTCCAATTTCTCAACACGAAACTCACGAATTACATATCCCAATTCCAACCGTTAAAGAAACACTTGACTTACTAGGCAACGAATATCCATTGGAAAAAGAGTTGAAGCCGTTTTTTTTGTTTTGTTCAATGATTGAAAAATCGATTAAAGAAGATAAGGAAATCACTGATAAAAAATGGGCTTTGAATAATGTTTATAAGGTTGGCAAAGAAATTTGGGATGGATTGGATAGAGAATACACGGATGAATATGAAAGATTATTGTCGAATGATGAAGTAATAAACAAACATGACAAACTTAAACCAATCGACAAATCAGAATAAAAAGACCACGTCTATGTCAGTTGATTGAATTCGATTTTATGAATTATTACCAAAATAAGAAAATACACAAATTATGCAGTCATTAAATATTAAATATTTATTATTATATGTCTTTGTAATAGTATGTTTCATTTTGATTTTTGATTTTTGATTTTTGATTTTTATTACATGTAAAAAACCCTCCTTAATCATAATATGCGTAAAAGTAATATTAATTATGAATTATAAGATTTTTTTCAAAAAATGGTTTTTAAATTTTCTCAATAAAAAAAAGCAAACTTCCTCATTAACATCTAATTAGCAAAAAATCAAAATATTCGATGTCTAAATAATCAAATTTATGAACGTAAAGGAAATAACAAAGTGGTTGCCAAATTTGGATTTTAAATTGAGGTGGACTGGTTACATTGCATCGGGTAATTTTCATCCGTGTACACCTTCTAAAATTCCGTCGAATTTCCATATTTGTTACTGCAACTTGTCGATGATTAGTTAGGCATCAAAAATTTTGAAAACGGTAGTAATAGTTCGTCTCAATACACTTTGATTAGGTTGAATGGAAATTAAAAAAACAATAGAAAAAATGAACTATAAAAACATGAGGGTCGCTAGTGGTAGAAATACTCTGGAAATACTGATTTTAAAAAAAAAAGTCATTAATAAATCTTTTAATTCCTCGCTCACATATAAACAAAAAAATTATTATTGCTTTTTTCAATAATAAATAAAAATGAGTAATAATCAATCACCTTCCATTATTGCAAATTTATCTAATGGCAAAAACATTACTGTTCACGTACCTGATCTTGAAAAGGCACAAATACTTCTTAAAAATAATAATAACAACAACAACAATAATAATCCAAGTTCAGGTTCAGATTTACCAGGTCCTCAGCTGCTTTTCTACCTTGCTTTGTTAAATGAAATCGCACAACAAATTCCTATTTTTAATATTGATAATGCGGAATTGACAAAAGTTTTTGCTAATTCTTGGAGGAATTCCGGCACTGAATACACGGACGAATTTATTATTTTGGCAGACAAACTCGGACTCAATTAAATACCCAACTCGAAAGTTGGAAAATCGGTTAAAGTGATTAATTTTTTGGCAAACTATATTTAGAATTTTTTTTTTTTTTTTTTTTTTTTGGCATCGCCGTTTAAATTGATAACCTCGCATCAAACATTTTTCGACAATTCGTTTAAAATCTTCCATACGATACATTCACAACGAATCGTAAAAACATAAAATTCGCAACAAACAGACAAACAAAAATAACTAATTTTTTAATCGTTGAATTTATTTCGAAACCATATCAAAAATAAATTTATTATTTTAATTATGACTTTAACTTTAAGATTTTAATTATGAACAATTCTATTGTATTTTTATTTTTTTTATTAAAACTATTATCCTTAAATAAAATAATATAGTAACATGGAAATATAACGATAATATTTAGAATAAACTTTTGTTGATTTCATATCAATCGTTACAATAATATAAATTGCAAGGAAATGATGTAATGGCACCTTTTTTTTCCCAAATATGTATGCTGTATTTCAACTATTTTTCTTCAATTTACTGTCATTATTGATCATATTTACTATTTTTATACATCAGATATTAATTTAAAAACATTCACGATTACTGTGTATTTCATTATTTCCGAAAAAATGCCATCAACAACAAAAGAGGATTTTATAAAAATAAATTATTTAACTTATTTAATAAACACAATAAATACAATAAATAAATAGTTATAACTTTGATAAAGCAAAGTGTGCTGATAGATGGAATTAATAATACACTAAAAATCGCGTCAGTTGTAAAAGGACTTGTTAGTAAATCAATTTCAGTTTACTTTATAAATCAATACATGGGCTAAAAGTTTCTTTAATAAAAAACAGAAATAATCTATGAATTAGGTGATGAATTTGTCGCTAAAGATAGATAGATTGTGAAATAAATAGGAAAGTATTATGGAATGGTTACAAAGAAAAATTCTAAAATATTAACGTAAAATAAATAATAATGAAATATGTAATGATTCCATTCAATGAATTTATACACATTGAATATTTAGCATTAAGTGGGTTTATAAAGTAATATGGGTTAAGAAATGTTATTTATATTAATAATTTTTAGTTAAAAGCAAATGATAAATTTGGATATGGTGCTAACAGCTGTCGTTGAATCACTAAAAATCCAAAAGAGAGTGACGATCTGTTGAAAATTTAATATTGCAATGGTACCTGGAAGAAAGTATTCTTTCGAAATACAAAAATTTTTCTAGTTGCTTTAAAATCATAAAGTTTCATATCCAAAGCCATAGTTTTCATTCGATAAATTTTATAATTTTATGTTCTAAATAATACAAAAACATCGAGTTTAATACTTTCTTCCAGGAAAGGAATTACATTGGCTAGTTTCGACTTTTGACTTTCGATTTTGACATGTAATCAGTTTTGATTCGTCTCTTCAAATTGTTTTGGTGACCAACACTAATTACTATGAAAACTTGTTTAAAACGATTATTATAAATACTAATTGACTTATTTGCAACCGAAAATCCCACCTTCGTTTTTTGTCTAGATGATTCAAATAATTTTTGATGCACTGAACTCCGATATATTAAAGGATCACTGATATTGTATTTGAAAGAAATAACTATCTTATAAGTGTTTTTTATTGACTCTTTATTTCCTTGTTTTCTTATTTTTTATATGTATAAATTCTAAAGTACGCTGGAAATAATGTTTTTAAAATCCGGAACTTCCTGAAAAGAAAAGGGTTTGTGGTTTTTCTAGTATTAATGTATAAATACCTTGGTAAATTTCTTAGAGTGAATAAAGGATTGTTAAATTAACATTTTTTTATATTAATATTAATCTTCCAGAAAATTTTCAACTCCTATTTCCAGCCCTGAATGTCAGTAAATTGTATAAAAAATATATATTTATCTTTCAAACTATCGAATTTCTAAACCATAGCTACTTCCGCCACATTAATTACCCAATCTACTTCAAATGCATACAAATCAATAACATTTGTATAATATAAAGTCTGTGGATATCCAATATAATTACGAGTGTTATAATTATTGTTGTTGTGTTGTTGTCGTTTGGGTCTATTTGAATCTTATTCAAGTTTTACCAAATTTCATTCTGCAAATGAATAAACTCACATGTTAATACAGTGGTACTAAAGGAAAAAAAAAATAAATTGTTTTTTTCCAATTTGGTGATTACATTTTATGAAATTATTTAAAATTCTAAATAAGTATTAGGTATTATTAAAGATGAGAGAAATTGAATTGCTAAACAAATTAAAACTATTGATTGAATCAATTTATCCAAGATATAATTTATTATGTAAACCAATTTCATTTGAATATGCTAGACAAATTAGAATTAATAAGATTTTAAATGAATTACATGGAACATTAAAATTAATAGAAAATTGTATTGATTGTAAGAAAGAAATGATAAAATATGATGATGATCTTATGAAGTATTTGAATGAATCAATTGATACATTAAATAAACTTTTAAATGGATTAAAAGAAGATGAGAAAGAAGAAAGTAAAATATTGATTGGAAAACCACATCAAAATTTAATTGACATAGATATTAGGTTGAATATATGTAATGATTGTAAAAAAAAGGAAATTAAAAATTTAGAGGCTGATTGTGGAAATAGTGAAATAACCAAGTTTCTATATGAACGTAAAATAAATAGATATGATGATAGTTATATTGAATGGATTCCTTTTAATGAATTTGAAAATATTGAACATTTGGCTAAAGGTGGTTTTAGTGAATTTCATAAATTAATTATTACTTGTTTTTTAATGATAGATCTAAAACAAATGTGGTGTTAAAAAGATTATATAACTCAAGTAATAAAATTGTGGATATTTTAAAAGAGTAATATTAATTATTGTTATATAATGTTGTTAATGTTAATTATATTTATAATTATTGATAATTTTTAGTTAGAAGCAAATAGTAAAATGGGTACTTGTGTCAATAAATGCTTTGGAATTACAAAAGACCCAAGTACAAATGAATATATGTTGGTATTTTTGAATATGCTGGAAATGGAGATTTACATAATCATTTATCAAAGAATTTCAAGGAAATTACTTGGATAAATAAAATTGATTCACTTTATTATATTTTAAGAGGGAAAGTTTTAAAATTAAATTTTCTTTTTATAAAATTAACTTTATACATTTTATTATTAAAATGAATCAGATTAGGGGAAATTCATTACAATAATTATATTCATCATGACTTGCACAGTGGTAATATTTTTTCATACAATCCATATGTTATCAGAATAGGAGATTTAAGATTATGTCAACAATTAATGAATAAAAATGAGAATCCAAATGAGATATTTGGGGTCATTCCATACCTAGCACCTGAAGTATTATCAGGTAAACAATATACAAAAAAACCAGACATTTATAGTTTTGGGATGATTATGTGGGAATATACCACAGGTAAAAAACCTTTTTAAATGGATATTTTAGGAGGAATAAGAACTAAAATCACCAAAGACACTCCTGTACTCTATGTTGAATTGATGAAAAAATGATGGGATCTAAATCCAGTAAATAGACCAACTGCTGATGAACTTCGTTATTCAGGTTCTTCTGAAGCTAATTTAGCAGAATCAAACACCAAGAGATAATTAAATCAGAAAAATACCTTTCAGGAGCAAAAAATTATAAACACCATGTAGATGTATTCTATACAAGTCGCCCACTTGGTAAATTAATTGAGCAGGCTAATAATAAATTGGCTACTATATCAATGGATGATGATGGTTCAAATAAAAAAATTCAACTATCAATTGAATATAATTTATGCCAGTGCATATGAAATGAAAAATGATGCCAGTGACGATGTTATTAGTAGTGATGGTGTTGATATTAATTGTAATGATAAAAGAAAAGCAATCAAAAAAAAATTATATTTATGTAATTTTTTTTTATATTTGTTATTTAAGCTTCAAATCCTTTTAATATTGTGGTTTCTTTTGGTTGACAATTATTTGACATACTCCTTTCTCCCATTATGATTTTGTATCTCTAAACATGATTCACTTTATTTTTATTATTACAATCATTCACAATCGTTCATTCATTATTTGATAGAAAGTCATATTTCACGCTGAATCATTATCTTCACAAATCATGTGATCACATACCAACAACTAGTGATGGGAATTTTTAACCTTAATAACTCCAAGTTATTAATAGTTAATAACCACTTATTAACTGTTGCACTCTGAGTGAGAGTTATTAATCCAAAAGATCCATTTTGTCAATCAATCCCAGTGTATAGAATTCAGCAGATTTGGAAAAAATTTATCAAATTTGCTTAGCATGCACACTCTGCACACTGAATTTTATGCACAGTACTAAATTAATTATTAACTTGTTTATCAAATTAATATTTGATTAAACAGTTACCAATAAGAGATCTGCATGTTTGTGTTTTTAACACTTAATAACTTGGTCATTTTTCAAAATAATTTTTACGCCCATCACTACTAACAACGTGTTTTATAACTCAAAAATAAAATAAAAGTTTAAGTTATGAAATACTCATCACCAGTTTTTTTTTCCTAAAGCTTAATTCATATCCATTTTTTAGAATTTGCAGAATTGTTTACTTTTCCCTGATGATGATATCACTTCTCTTTAACATCAATTTTTTACCGGCTTCTCTTGACATCCTATCACATGTTTCGACAAGAATGAAAAAGTATGTCCATTTTTCGCATAAAAATTTTTTCAACGAATATTATAAATAAAAAATTTCTAATCACGTTCCATGGTATGCATATTAGGAAATTATTTAATATTAATGGCGTTTAGAAAATTGTTCCCATATTAATACATATATTAATATATTAATACCATATTTTGTAACATAAATTATTATTTAATTCTTTGGTCGTATTTGAAGTATTAGAAAGGAAGGAACTAGCTGGTTAATTAGTTTGAATATTGATAATTAAGAAAAAAATAAAACCTAAAAATCTAGTTATGATTCGAAAACAGCATTATAAACTTCATGTTTTAATAGGTTTATGGAAGATATAAAATACATGTATTATGAAATTGGCAGGAAAAATCAGATAAATAAATACCTGGAACTTTGGCAGGTTTTTTCTTTATAATTTTGTCTTGCAAAATTATGGTGTTGTAAAAAATCCATTGATACAGATTTATTTGGATGAAAATTTCTATATCGACTTGAGGAATGCTTTATGACAAGTAACTTTGTTCACTTTTTAACTAATTAAAAAAAAAAAAAGGAGTTTTTTTAATTTCTATGTCAAAATTTATTTTTTATTTGTATGTTTATTTATAAAGGAATGGAAGCCTTTTCTTCTAACCTATGCTCTTCGAATATGAATTTATCAGTAATAAAGGCATCCTTACACTTCAATTGCTTTAGACTCTCGGATATTTTCTCCTGAGCGAGTATATGTCATTCCAAGTAGGTGTGCCTCTTGGACAAATGTTCCAAATAATTTCATTGGGGATGGTAGAGTCAAACCTTGCGTTTTGTGAACAGTCAACGAAAAGGCATTTTACGAGTGGAATTGAGTTCTTGAAGCATATGCTCCATTCAAATAGAAAATTGGTGTAATTTTTTGACAATTCAATGTCTACCATTCCAGAATTCACATCAAAACGAAAAAAACGATTAATTTTGCAACCAAAATTTTTTAATAACTAAAGATCGTTATAACATGAAATCGTTATGACGCGACTAGTAATTTCGTTATCTGTTATACCGAGAGTCTACTATAACGAGGTTTGACTTGTATAATAATAGAATGAATAAATAAATAGTTAAAAGAAAGTAACCTTTACAATCAAACAAACAAAAAAAATATTTTATAAAAGTAAAAATTTTTTTTTTTCTGTTCGTTTTGAAGTGTATATATTGTTAATTATTTTTTTATAATAATAAAAGCAAAAACGAATATTTGATCTAAATTTTCTATGGAAAAACAATTGTTTCTTTGTTTTTTGATTCATTTTACAAAAAATCCTGTTTCAAAAAATCATTTTATTTACAACAATATTCATTCATCAATGATTAATGCATTAATGCATAAAATACATTAATTAATATATTAAACCACAGCCGTATTCAGAAATTTTGATATAAGAGGCAATGATAAACGCCTTAACGTTGAACTTTACATACGTTAAAAAGGTTAGTGATAAAATTTCTATTTAACTACAAATATACTTCTAATAGTACAAAATGTTATTGGATTACTAAAGATCAATTCAAATGATTATTTGGTTGGTTGGCATTTCGGCTATGCTTGAATGGTGATTTGCATATGATAATCAAAAAATCGAGATATAAAATTTCCCTATTATCCATCAGTGGGTAAGTTTTAAATTTTTTATATATTAAATATATTATTTGTTTTTGTTGCGTGAATTTGATCAAGGAGAATTCATGAAAAGAATTGCACTCACCATGACTTGCAGATAGTAATATTTTTCCATAGAATCGTAATGCAAGTTTAAACAAGAGATTTAAGATTATGTCAGCAAATAATTAATAAAAAAGATAAGCCAAATAAAAATCATTGGAGTTATTCCATACCTAACACCTTATACTAAAGAACCAGACAGCTTCGATATGTATGATATTCTGGGAATTCACTATAGGAAAGGAATCATTATTTTATATTGGATATTTTAAAAGGAGAGAGAGACCTCAAATCACGGATGATATTCCTGAATTTTATGTCAAATTGACGAAAAGATGTTGGGATGAATCATGATCAGAAAATAGGCCAACAGCTGAAGAAATGGAAGGCTGTGTCTTGGCAAATATGACGTTAATCTAATTGATGAACCAAAAGGAATTATCAAATTAGCAGAAGCTAAACAAAAAGAAATCATCAATTCAGAAAAATACTTGCCAGATTCAAAGAATCATAAACATCATCTAGAATCTTTATATACAAGTCATCATCTACTAAATTAATCAATCCAGCAAGCTGAAAGAAATATCATGCCCTTCATCAACTGAACCGGCTCAGCAGTATAATAATGTTGATAGCATACTTGTCTCAAATTCTATTGACAAATAAGCCTTTTATCGTAATTAGATTGGTAAATATTTAATAGGCAATGATTGTGGCTTGGTACTACTATTATTTATTATCCTATAACTATATTTTTGTATTGGATCATTTATATAATTAATAAAGTTGCATTAAATTATTTTTGCTCATTTTATCAGGGTCATTGATGTAATATTTTAGTATACCAAAGCTCATTGGGCCCCAGTCTATTGCCAACCCTGCATTGTATTATTATTATTTTATGCAGGGTAATTCTTTAAAATTTAAAAAGGTGGGACCAATAATTTATCGGTCTCGGGAAACGTTGATAATAATAATAATAATAAAGTTATTTCATACTTTCAGGGAATGTAAAACTATATTGACGCTATGGAAGTTCGTACATGACAAAAATAAATCATTATTCAAACAAACAAAATCAATAATAATAACAATAATATACTTGTCGAAAAGTTCTTTACGATTTTGTTTATTTAATAATAGTAAAACAATGTTGGTCAAACCATCCATCAAATTTATATTCAAACCTAAACTTAAAAGACAAGGGTATTGAACCCAATTAAAAGGATGTATTTATATAACAAAGAGGTCATTGAGTCGTATGTTTTATTCAATATGTACTTTAATGTGCCGTCCCTCAAAACGTGAAAAAAACATATTATAATAATAGTAATAAAAAGTCTGGAACGCTATAAAACTATTATTATAATAATCCAAATATTTACGACGACGAAAAATTACTTTAATAACCAATTTTATAACCCTATACCAATAAAAGTTAATGAACGAAACACGTGCAATGATGGGCTAAAATGTTTTTGTTGAAAAATGATAATTATTTTAAATTCACAGTAACAATCTTTTTGACAACAATACACACTCCTTTAAACGTGATAGTCAAGTTAGTAATAGTTTATTTTCATCAAAAATTTTTTATCAATCAATGTAAAAAAAAATTTTTTTTTTTTTGTAAAAATATGGATATTTTTCCGCAATAATCAATTTTAAATTATTGATATTTAAGGAATATTGTTGCTTTTTATGAATATTTACTTATTAGATTATTCTATGCATTCATGAAGTAACATGGAAGATTAATAACCTTGTTATTTTAGATTTATTTCTTGTTGTATATATGTTTGTGTAAGTCCAAAAATAAATTTCTCATTCATCAATCATTATTAGTATTATTAGATTCATTTATTGGCTAATAAAAGAAAAACAATTAAAAAGTATTAAAAAAGTCGAATTATTTTGATAATATTCATTTTCCTAATAAGGCAGTTAATTGGAATAATCGTTTTGGGGCAGGAATAACAGTGTTCTCGATTAATCTTAATCTAATTTTAGAATAAAAATTGAAAATTTTTTTTTTAATTGTTAATATTGTCAAAACAAACGATGTGTCATCAAATAAAATCAATTGATAAAATTAACCAACTATTAATTAATTTATAAAGACACACACAATTGTTAGAATAACAATAATAATAGCAAAAGAAAGTATCTTTCTCTTTCTTTAAAAAAATTTACAGGTTTCAAATGTTTTTAATTTGGTCTTTCTTGTTAATTGTTGTTTGTCAAAACGATTTGTTTGTTATTTCTATTTTTCAACAACCCGAGTAACAAAACAAAAATTACGGAAGCAAAATGGCCGACTAGTGAGTGATCACATTCTAGTACATATTAATATATATTATTATTATACATGCAGATTTTATCTATTATAATTATATTAATTGATTTGCCACCTCCACATTAATCAAACCTAAGTTTATTTATTGATCTTCCATTATAGGATAGATGCAAACAATATTTTTTATGTAGTAAATAAGCCATTACTATTGTTGTGATCATAAAAACTATTTATTTGGAATTTACAAAACCGAGTTGAACGCCAATTAGTCGGTTTTAGTTTATAAAATTCTCAAATCTGGAATTTACCGCATAGTAACTATGCCTAATATGAATATATTCTTTTTGTTGATTTTTCTCGCCCTTTTTTATTGACAAAACAAAGCAAATCGACTCTTTTAGTAATTGGTATCCATAAAAAAAAATAAATAAATAAAAAGAATGAAAGGGAATTTAAGTTTTTGAAAATTCGAAGAACGATTTTTTATATTATATAAAAAAATTATAAATTTTTTTTTTTTTTAAAATTTAAAAAAACTTGATAAATTATATATATTTTTTTTTTTGCTGGTCAAAAATAGAATTTATTTTTTATTTACATCGATTTAATATAATAAAAACACTTTGCAAACATGCAATTCATTAACAACGATTTTTCGTCTCCTTTATCACTTTATAACCTTCCAAATGAATTATTATTAATAATATTTTCAAATCTTGATATGGAAACACTGATAAATTTATGCAGCGTTTGTCAAAAGTTTAAAATCTTGGCTGAAATTGCTTTAGAGAAAAAATTCGAAGAGCGCAAGATTGGTTTGACTCTTTATTTTGAACAAGAACAACGATGGAAATTCAATGTAAATTTTATTTTTGACTGCGTAAATCAACAAAATGGAAATTTCGTTTTCAAGCCCATAGCAAATAAGAAAACATCACAGGATGTCACATTTTATCATTCAACAGTCTTACGCAAGCCTACATTATGGAAAGTTGCTTATAACGACAATGTCGGAAGCGATGTTAGACAAGACGAGAATTCACAACAATATGTTAATTTATTACAAAAACCATGTCCATTGTCGATAAAACCAAGAAATCAAACTTTCCAAAAAATTCAAAACGTTTATAGAATCGGTAGCGGTTCAAAACATCTTAAAGTTCCATACAAATTCACCTATTCAACCAAAAGCAACAACATTGACGAAGCCGATAGACCAAGATCACGCGGTGGTGATCGTATAATAAGCCATTTATCGTTTGAGTGTTCACCTAGCTTCTTTTATACACAAGGCTCAACAACTCATAGATTATTGATGTCGATAACAAAATCTTTGAAATCACCATCAGCTAAAAAACACATCATTGCCACAAGCACTACGAATTCATCCATACCTCCACCATCACCAAGGAATTATACATCTTCTTCTATATCCTATCAACCCGAAACAAATGCTTCGAGACTTGAAGAAAAGAAAAATCTATTCTCAAAATGGTCTCGAGGTGCAAGACGTTAATTCTATCTATTATTATAATTTTATTATGCTTTGATTAATTTATCAATATAATATGTAAATAGCAAAAATTAGATTTAAAATTTAAAATAATTATTTAGAATTAATATTATCAAAAATAGACAATAAAAATTACGATGTAAATACAATATATACAATAATTACACAATTAATTACAACAAAACAAAATTTCTTATTTTTTATTTTTTATTTTTTATTTTTTTTTTTTTTTTTCAAGAAAAAAATATATACTTTAACACATCATTATATCTATCATATCATATCATTATTAATATTCATTTTGTAAATAAATAAATATACTCTAATACTATTGTTTGAAATATTAAATACCGTAAAGTCGCACGAAAAATATTAATATTAATATATACCTCTACTACTATTTTAAAAACAATTGAAAATCATTTGTTACACAGTTGTAAACGTAAAAAGGAGGTGCTATATATCTTTCAAGACTCTTCTCATGTCTAACAACCTACCCCTATTAACCAGGGACGATGAATTTCTGCTTACTTCTGCGGTGTTTAAAAACGTTATTTCTGCTAAAGTTCTGCCTATTTTATTTGCAATTCTGCTTAATTCTACTATAAATCTTATTTTATTTAATTAAAAAAATAAAAAAAATCACCAATTAATTTAAATAGAGTTATTATCCCTTAAAGGAAATTTACGCCAAATTTGGCGTAGATTAACAATTACGATTTTTTTACCATAATAATAATAATAATAAATAAAATTTTTTCAGTATAACTGAGTGTGGTATGTACTATTTAGAAAATGTTTTTGTTGTACGTGAAATATGTGAAATTCAAATTTACATATGGGACGCTCTAGGAAAACCGGGTTTCGAGACTTTTGGTCAAAAAAATTTTTTTTGCATAATATTAATCATGACTATAATTTGTGATGTGGTTTACTTATAGTGCAAGTCACTTGGTCCCACAACTTTCTGTGCCACGCCGCCAATTTTGAGAAAAAATTTCCAATCAAAAATGCAATAAAAATTTTACATTCACATGATTTTTAAAAATTGTCAAGTGCTAAATAAATATATTAAAATTTTTCTTTTACATTTATTCCTATATATACATATATAAATGATGATTAATTAAAATAAAAGAGAAGTTTATATAAACTATTGAATGATTGACAAACCCTTCGTTAGTATATTTTTGTTCATAGATCTTGCTTGTCCTTAAAGCTTACTTCGATTAAATAATTGATAAACGTTCATTAGAATATTTTGCAAATTGCTTATTAGTCGGACGACATTTCACAGTGACTGATTTTAATATATGATCGACATGACACGTTTTCTGTACAACGGACTTTGGCGAATGAATTGAACGTAAACTCATTATTAAACAATTTTCGTGCCTCTAAGTAAAAACAATCACTTGCCTTTGATTTTTAAAACGCGAGCTTTATGCATTTGTAGCTCTTCCAGTTATGGAGTAATAGCCTCTCAAAGAAACCTATGGTTTTTGACTTCGGAAGCTTAATTCTTTTCGGAAATCAGCTCTATTGAGATCGTTTTAGTATGATAAGACAGAGTACATTAAGAGCTTTCAGAAAATATATGATTCGGATGGTTTTCTTGGGGAAGGAAGAAATTAAAAGCAAAAAACGGTTTTATAAGTTATTTATTATTATATATAAGAGCTTTTAACAAATTTTTTTTTCGCATTACTGTTTTCTAACTTTTATTATATTAATATTAATAATGATTAGATAATATATGAAAACACAATCTTTTAATTGGAGTTTCTACTCAAAAGGTTACAAAAGAAAAAATATTTTAATATATTGATTAATATTTCAACTTAATAAATTATTAATTATTAATATAATCTTTAAATTGAACTTTTGTTTTTTTATTTTTATTGTGAAGAATTTTTAAGATAGTAGAATTAATGACAAAAATAAGAAAAACAAGATAATCTCAAAATTGAATGAACAGATAACAAAAAGGAAAACTATTAAATATTAGTATTAGGTATCAAAAATTATATTAAATGAAATTTAATTAATATATTTATTAGATTTTTTTTTTTTTTGTCAATATTTAGTTGATTATTTGTTACATGTTAAAAATTAAATATGAAAAAAATATTTTAAATGATTATATGGCTAAACAATGTACCGCTAAAGAAAAGTTTGTGATCTCACTGAGTTTTATATTAACATTATCCCTTAAACGAAATTGCGTGCCGATCAGCACGCAATTTACAATTCAAAGTTTTTGTCACAAATAAAAGTTTTTCAATTTGATTCTGAGCATAGCATGTACTTAATGAAAAATGTTTCTGGAAACCCATTCTTATTCATCGGCACAATTTGACTCATTTATGGAAAATGTATTCCGTAAATTTTCCGAAAACTCCAAAATTCCGAAATTCCGAAATTCAACACGAAATCTTTTTTTAAATGAAAAAACTTGTCCCAAATTTCCTATAAATTTGCAAAAGTATGAGGCGCCTTCAGATAAGTAATAATTTAATTTTTTTAACCATTTTTTGAAAATAATCACTTTTGAAAATAGTCAAATATTCAACAAAATTATCCAATTTTATTTCAAATTTTCATAAAGAAACTAAAATGAATCCGATTGAAACCCAAGAACAAACTATGGATATTTCCGAAGATAATGAACCAATTTTTGAAGATTATGATGATGATACTAGTTATTACATTGCTAATATGACAAGAAGACTAGGTGGAGTTTACAACGAATTAAATGATAATGAATTAATTGAAAGTTCTAGTGATTCAGAAGTAAACAATGAAGAAGAAGATGAGGATGGCGAGGATGGCGAAGATGAAATAATGGAAGGCTC
>CAUDNR010000227.1:26728-37052 GCA_958430865.1 Entrophospora sp. SA101 | reverse complement strand
ATGGGCGGCCAATTTAAAGGTAAATTAGTAGATTTATTTTAATGCTGAAATTTATTATATATTAATATATATTTTCTAACGTGAAACAAAACAGGATGAGAGATATATTGTTCTACAAATAATTAAACATTTGGGATTTTATAGATAACTTGCATTTTAAATTAGCATTAAAATTGATTAAATAGATTTTGGTTCATAAAAAAAATTTTGAGAGAATTCCTTCAAACATAACGAATTTCAAAACTGCGGAACGATACACACACGGTTTTGCCTACATGGAAAAAAGGACAGGTAAGTTTAACTTGATACATGCAGACGTTCTTGGTTGTACGATTTGGTCATGAAGTGTCAGTTTTATAAATGAAATTATTAACAATTGGATTAGCCTTTTATTACTAGTTTGTTAATATATATATCAACTAAAGGTAAATAATTAAGAATCTATTTTAATGCTGAAATATGTTATATTACTATATTATTATATGTATTTAATGTGCAACTGAATTCTAGTAAAAATGCTTTAGTTTTGTCTTGATGACAATGATTTGTTCAAATTCTGCTCTCCATCAATAATGAAATCTTGTATTGAAGTTTTCGCTTGTCTTATAAAAATAGATAGATATCAATCTAATAAGAATAAATAATAACTGGAATTAATTATGATATTAATTCATTTATTGCCACCTCAGGCAATTGTTACCACAAAATAGTAAAACTGATAAAACGATTTAATTATTGAACTAGCAATTGCATCTGTGGGCGACTAACGTCGCCCAATTTTTATTTTTATTTTGATGTTGAACCCATCCCTTCCGTGTTGGTTCATTGCTGTTGCAGTCATTGTTACAACAATGTCTGGTGGTTCTAATTCTTCATTCTCAAGTTCCATGATTGTTAAATTCGTCGCCATCACCTGGAAGAGTGATATGTTAGTTAAAAAAAAACGCGCACAAATTAAAATGAAATTTTCCATTGATTATAAAAAAAATTTTTTTCTTTCAATTTTCTAAAACAATACACACCTTCAAGAACTTCACATTCGAATTGTCCACATCTGTGTCATCAATCATAAATTTCCCTCCCACCCGAGCGAATTGGTTTGGTTCTATCCTTTGTAGATTTGTCTTTACATCAGGGTCTCTTGGATAGAAAGCAACAATATGGACAGCAAATTCTTCTCCAGTTGAAGATTTGGTAATTCCAACAGCATTCATGACAAAATTGTTAATTGTAGGAATTTCTCTTGTTTCTGTAACGTAAACAATCAAGTTGATTAAACATGGCATTTTGACAAATAAATACGCAAGATTTTTTTTTTGTGATAATATTTTAAAAAAACATGAATTGTTGTTGGATAAATAATAAAGATGTATACGAATTTATTGTGGATTGTTGTTTTTAATGAACATAAAAAAAAAAAACAAAAGGTTAAGATGGCAGACTTATTTATTTATTTCTTGCGACAAAACAATTAATTAATCTTTATTTTTTTTTTATTTTTTTTAATAAAAAAAAAACAATTGATCTTTATTTTCGTTATCATTGAAAATCAACCTTTATTTTTGTTATCATCATACATGATGGCGAAATAGTTTTGTTTCGACAATAATTTCGACGATTAAGGTTCAAACATTTCGAACATACCCTAACAGGTTTCAAAAAAATCAAAATCAAAATCGAAATCAAAATCGAAATTTGTAATCAAAATTCGAAAATCGAAATTAATAAATAATTTTTGCATTAATGTCTTTAAAGTACTTTTATTTCAATTTTTTGAATTTCGATTTTGATTTATTTCAATTTTGAATTTAGATTTCGATTTTGAATTTAGATTTCGATTTTGAATTTCGATTTCGATTTTGATTTAAATTTTGATGTTGATGATGTTGATGATGATGATGATGATGATGATGATACTGATGATGTCGATGATACTGATGATGATGATGATACTGATGATGATGATCTTGTGTGTATTGATTTTATTGATAAATATGCACTATTTGTCTCATTTCCAGTATCAATTTCGCTTGGAGATGACCAAGGATGATGTCTTGATGGAAGTTCAGGTCTTATTCCTTCATTAACAGCATTCTTGGTAGTGGAGATGACTTCATTGTATGAAGGTGGCAAATCAACAATCAACGTCATCATCGATTCATCATCCTCAGGAGCAGATGTAGGTGGTGATCCAGGCATGCCGATTTTTGGATAGTCAATTGCTAACAATTTATCAACAATGCTTCTCAAAAAACTATTATCATTATAATTTTTATTGGGATTTGAACTAATTTCTTTTTGTAAACAGTTACGAATATAATCAGGATTACAATCTGGGAAAATCAACCGAAGCTTTGTAACAATTTTTTCAAAGTCTTCTAGTGAGATAGCTGTTGGAGACGATTGAGTTAATGAGGTTGTTTGTTGATTGTGATTATGATTATCAACAATATTAGAAGAAAGTGAGGGTGGAGGTGGGTATTGTTGATTATTATTAATTCTATGATGCATATTTTTTAGTAATAAAAATAATTTAAATAATTGTAATAATTTTTTTTGGGTAATTATTTTTTCGTTCCCGCTCACATTTATAAATACTTTTTTTTTTTTTTTTAAATAAATAAAATAGCCACATTGCTCCAAAATTAGTTAATGACATAATTGTACAGAATATCCTCCTTACTTTAATTTAAAAAATTGCATTTTACACGCATATAAAATTAGTGCAACATTTGAGTATCCATGCTGGAATTCCAGAAGGAAAATTCTAGAGAATTTCTATTGCCAAGTAAATTTTTATTATTTGTTATGTGTGTGCTTTTTTAGCAACTAGTAACTGATAATAGCATGAATGCATGAAACAAATTTATGTTTGTTATATTGTTAATATTATAGTATTAGTATTAAGTTTATATTAATGATCTGCTTATGATCTGCCATCTGTTTTGTTTTTTTTTACGGATATAGATAATGAATGAATGAATGACATGGGTAGTATAGAGAAATGCATAATAATAGTGGGAAAATAATAGTACTGGCTGATCATAGAATTGTACAAGAAAAAAACAATATTTTATTGACACGAGACAAAAGGCAAAGAATGCACCTTGAGGAATAAGTGAGCAAAGATAAGTGGCTTCATAAATTTTTTTAGTCAAGGAGTTAATTAAAAAAAAACATGGCAACAGAAAGCATTTACACGAAGTAGCAAAACGCCAAACGAATAAGAAAAAAAGAGAAAACATAAAAACCAAGAAAAGAGCAGACATAGATGGGCGCACCAATGAAACATTTATTTTTAGTTTTCACTTTATTCTTCGAAGATAAATGTAATAATTATGAAAATAAATTACAGTAGCAGAAAAAATAAATGGATTATTTTAAAAATAAAATTTGAGCATTGGTAAAGGAGATATGGTAATAGTAACTAAGTAAGGAAATAATGGCAGTAATAATAATAGATAACAACAATAGCAATTGTAGCAGTAATAGCACAAAATAGCCATAAATGTATAAAACCAACGAGTAGTAAGTGACTTGCGTTCTATTGTTATTCTTTTGGTATTAATGGTGATTCCGAAATTTCCAATGGAAATCAACAAATGTAGCTGACTTGTTAAGATTGTTATTAGTTAAATCAGTTTAGTTAGGTCTGGTAAGGACCCTGGACATTTTAAATTATCTGTTGTCACCTTCAAACAATGACTAGCAATAATCCATACATGATTGTGGCAAATTTTGTGGGACAACATTATAGTAATAGCGAAACAGTATCAATGAGTCAATTGAAGCAGGTTGAAAATAAAGAATGGCGAGAAAAAATAATTGGATATAACAGATAATGTATATCCTATTACTACCACTATTAAAAATATTTGTTGCGCATAATTTCCCAGTTAAATTTTTTATTAAATTAAATAATGCATATTATTACCATCACATCATCAGTTAATCATTCAATCCGAGAAATGATTTAATACTGATTATAAGAAGTGCCTTTATATCATTTCCTAAAACAATTATCATAAAAGGTATTAATTAGTATCTTTGATACTTATAGCTTCATTGGAATTCACAGGTTTGTGAGATCCGTGAATTTATCTTGCTGGTGTAAAACACAGGATCCAGCAATACATCAATATTTAACAATTCATAAAATTTTCTGCAGCTGGTCATTTATTTGGATGTAAAGCACCATACTAATCCACATAAAATTTTCGCGCATCTTCATTGAAAAAACCTGTAACATTGACCAGATGACACTGCTAACATCAATATACCAAAATTGTATATGTTTGATGCGAATGTATATTTTTGATCTCTTAAAACTTCAGGCGCAACGTATGATGCAACACTCCAAAACATTCTCAGCTTCACTTTAATTTTTGATAAATAATTTTTGAAGATTCCTACATTAAATATTTATAAATTCATATTTTGTATATTTTGTAAAATTTTTACTTTTTTATATGTTTTATTTTTCAAGAAATGAGGTAGATGCACGTGTAAGTAAATATATTACCATTCAAGGTTGACTTATAACGAATTACCTTTAAGTCATTGTACTGAGCTTGTTTGCTTGTATCCAAAGGGTCTGTGAATCTGACTTTTTTATCGTAAATTAGCGAGATTTGTATTTTTTTTAATGTCTCTATTATTTAATTTGATTATTTTAACTTGGTATCTTACTTGATTATATAGTAAGAAGATGGAGAGATTTCTATTGATAATACGATAATAATTCTAACAATAATGATTCTGATTCCATATATATAGGGTAAGTATGTCTATCTCATAATTCAAGAAATGTTGGTAAATGTGTTAATCATGTCAAAGGAGAATCATACTATATATATTAAATCAAGAAAGGGTTTATATAATTAATTAAAATTTTCATTTATTCAATTTTATTTTATATAGAAAATTGTTATGGAAGAGCAACAGAACCAAAGATATTGATTCTAATGTATACAATGAAGGTATTGTTCAACACAACAGGAAAAAACTCTTTTAGTTTGGTAAGAATAATCTTTTTTGAATATATATATATATATATATATATATATATATATTCATTTACATAATTATACATATGTCATTTAATAGAATTCCAATTGAGAATTTGTAGAAGTTAAGAATAGCCCATTGTTTATTGTAGAGCCACAAAATATTGAAAGTAAGAAATCCGCGATTAAATATTTTGATATTTTTCTTTGTGAATTTTGGTCGCTGGAAAGTTGTGTCACTTGTGTTGTTTTCAATGGTGAGTAAATAGACAATGGCAAAACGTATCCCGCATTTTCTAATGCTATGAACGCAATTAGCGAGATATAACTTCTTTACGGAAAGTCTGTAGGTCAGTTTAAAAATCACGTTATGCCATTGTATGTAGTTCCTAACAATCTTACAACTCCAAGTTTTTTATTTTTGATGCGCAAATATGGTATATAACTTCAATAATAAATAATATTGATTAATTAAAACATGAAATATTGAAAGAAATCTTGCAAGATTTTATTGTATATATTAGTGATTTTAATAATTTCATTTTAATTATATAAATAATTGCAGTTGCATATTACTCTACCTGTTTGTTGATCAATTTACAAATGAAGTGTGGAAATAGGTAATGAATCACAGTCCCTGTAAAATATGACATCAATCGGAAGTATTTTGGTAATACACCTTTCCAAAACAAGCACCTTAATCATATTAATTGCTACGCTGGGTGGATTACAAAGCTTCTGTTATTCGAATTATTCATTTTATTCGAATACTCAAATTCATGACGAATAAAACAAACAATTCGAATAAACCTTATTCGAATAGAAACCCCAAGTGTTGAGCGTTTAACATCGTAAATAATAATTCTATAAATAAATAAAATAATAATGATCTATCTACTAAAACAAATTTATAATGATTCTATACCAATTATAACAATCAAATAGTTGGTAGCTGTAATCTGTTTAATTAGATGTCACGTATTTTATCTTCTTTGTTTAATACAGGTCTAAATTCAGTTATATTAAAATTCTATTGGATAATTTCATCTCGATAATCGATAAAATAATAACTCTCTTATTTTGTTATATGCATCATATAAAAAATCTCGCACTTTGGTTAAAATATTACTATTACGTATAAAAATGAATTCAAGTTTTTAAATTAAGCGGAAATACAGTGAATTTGCAAAGTGCCTTTAGCTAATAATAATTGGGAATTTTTCATATTTCAATAAATTTTTTTTATCAAAAATTTTATCTTTTTTATAGAAAAAAGTCATGAAATTCAAGAGCAAATATCGATAATGGCATAATTCGATAAATTCATAAAATTTGCTGTGCCAGGCCTACGAATTTAATGAGCTTTGACTGTAATAATAGTATTCATTAATTAGTATTGTCAAGTGAGAGCATCAGTTTTACTCATGACAAATAATCATATATAAAAAAAAATAATTAATTAACAATTATTAATAAAGGCGTGAAAAAAAATTCTAATTTTGGAATAGAACATTTTTTGTCCGATATAAATATTTCGAAAATCTTGACAATTATTTATTAGTCTTGGAAATCTTATTTATTTTTATCAAATGCGCTAACCTACAGTTTTTCAAAAAAAGAAATCTTCTACAGTCCGTTTTAATAAATAATACAATATGCAAATTGCAATTTTTGAATTTTGCAAACTGCAGATTGCAAATTGCATATTGCAAAGGTTTGTTTCTGAACTTTTGGTAAACTGAATTTTTGGGGAAGAATGAGAGCAAATTTGAAACACAAAACATTGTGGTGAACAAATTTTTTTTTTGTGTTGACACAATTCGTCAAAATGATCAAAATGATCATCATCAAAAAACTTTTGTTTTTTTTTTGTAAATAGTAATAATAGTAATAATAAATTTTTATAAATTTTAATCATGTTCATTGATTGTTGTCGGCAATTAAAAAACCATTGATTTTGTTCTTTTCTGCTTATTAATGATAATAAAATAATATGGTGATAATTTTTTTCCCTAGGTTGTTGTTAATTATTTAATTAATTAATGTAAATTTCTGCGATTCTGAAAATTATTTTGATCGTGTCACATATTTACGAAAACCGGTTTACGTCGTGTGACTGTACAAAAAGCACGTTAATGTTTAAATATGTATTAACAAAAAATGAATTATTTTTAGAAATATCGGAAGAAAAATTTAAATTATTATTATTATTATTATTATTTTTAGAAAATATCGGAAGAAATGTTTCTTTTAAAAATAGTTGAAGCCTCCTTGGAAATTTCAATTAGTGCTATTGTTGTGAGAACAATGACTTTACATTTTGCAAATATCAAGAAAGAATTTCCAGTCTTCTTTTTTTAGATAAAATGAAATTTCTTTTAATTTCAGAGATTTCTACTATGCTAATAATGTGTAGTGGGAAGGAAAAAAACCAATCAATCTAAGATTAGAGAAAGCCCGTTATCTCCTATTTACACAGAACCAATCATCTTAAAAAATCCTGAATCCAAAAAAAATCATCTTTGTTACTGTTGTATGTGAAATTGAAATTATGTAAAATTGAAATATTATGGAGTGGGGTGAAATTCTAATTGGCTAATTTGAATTTCACATATCTGAATTGCGAATTCATATAATTTCATTTTCACGTATAACATTACCATCAACAATTGAAATTCGTGAAAGGTAAAAATTTGGCTAATCGCGAAAAATAAAAAAAAAGAATTAGTTGATTTGTTTTTTTTTAATAACAATAAACAATAAAGTTTGATTGTTTATTTAATGATAACAAAAATAAAGGTTGATTGTTCAATGATAACGAAAATAAAGATCAATTGTTTTTTTTTATTAAAAAATAAAAAAAATAAAGATTAATTGTTTTGTCACAAGAAATAAATAAATAAGTCTGCCATCTTAACCTTTTGTTTTTTTTTTATGTTTATTAAAAACAACAGATGTTGATGTTGATAATGAACAAATTCGGTTGCCTTTTCTGTTCATTCTGCCGTTGTTGATACTGTCCTCTCCAACCAGAAGATTAATTTTGAGCTTAACAGGAACCCTGCAAGCAGAACTCAATTCCCTATCCAGAACGCTTTTGGTCTAACAGTCCACAAGACACAAGGGTTAACCTTTCCAAGTATATCTGTCTGCCTTGACCAACAGATATTTGCTTCTGGACAGGCTTATGTTGCTCTCAGTCATTGTGCCAAATGGGAAGATCTCAGAATTAACTCTCTTTCAAGGGAGGCGTTCATGGTTGATCAATTGATGGTTAGGGAGTATGCTCGGCTGGAAGAAATTGCTGCAAAATCATTGTCTATTAACAACAATTCATAATGATAAAATGAACATTTGTCTTTATCTTTTTTTTTTTTATAAAATCATTATTATTATATACATACACACGCATTCAAAAAAATTATTTTTTTTATTTTTTTTTCTGATGTTGTGGACGTGGTAAATAAATAACTTAATATTAATATATATATATATGGTATATAATAATAATTGGGCGACGTTAGTCGCCCCACAGATGCAATTGCTAGTTTATTTTAATAATATTGAAACATACAACTTTAGCAGAAACCGAAAATCAAGATATAATTAACAAATTTCAATTTTTTAAAAAAAGAATCGACCTCCTCTATATTATCAATCCATATGTAAATTATTTATTTATTTATTTATATTTATATTTTGTTGTATATATAAATAAAAATTTATCATGATACGATTTAGTTGAAGTTGACACAGAAGAAATAGATTTTACAAATGAGGCAACCATAAAGTTTCCAGAGAGTAAAGAAACATTTGAAATTAATTATAATGAACAAAATGGGGTTAGTGCGTGTGTATTTATTTATTTATTTATGTACTTGCGTTGAATTCTAGGCGGAGGATCGTAATAATAATACTTATCATCCAGAAGCCATTAAAAAATGTTTAATGATTTTTGATGAGGAAACAAACATAAATATTTTTTTTATTTAATTAACATTAATATTAATAATTGAAAAAAAAATTTTTAATATTTTATTTTTTGAATTTAGACATGGTCATTAGAAATTGTGAAATCTAGTTATCATGTTAATACAGGTGAATTTGATAATTTTGAAACATCTAGTGAACTGCAAGAATTTGCTATAAAATTTGGCGAAATGGTTGAAGATTACAATGCTGATGTTGATTTTAATAATAATAATGACAATTATAATGATATGGAAGTGGATGAAGATGATGATAATCCATGGGGAGAGGATTATTTAGAAGTAGTAGAACCTAATACAATACAAAAAATAAGACACCTACAAAATGATGATGATGACAATGACAATGATGACAATGGTACAAGAAATAATTCATCAGATTCAGCTTCATCTGATGATAGTAGTAGTAATGATAGTTCATCTGAAAATGGTAATGACAAGGATGATTCAGATTCTGGGGAATCAACATTGAATCCTGAATTTGTTGAACTCACATCAATGATGAAAACTTCATTGAATCAAGAAAACAGAATCAATAACTTAAATTGTACTAAGATAAAAATAAATAACAAGGTAAGTTAATAAATCTTGTACATGTAGATATGAATGATATAGCATATATACATATTAGTTAATTAGTCAATCAATCATCTGTTGTTTGTTTGTTTAGTTGAATGTTGCAGCAAATCATAATTCATGTCCTATGTCATTAGAACAATTTTTGGGTGGTGGAGGTATTTGTTATTATAGTGTTTATTTATTCCATGTTTATGAATTAATTATTTAATTAAATGAAATTTTTGCATTTCTTTTAATTGAATAAACAAATGGTATGCAATAATCCTCATGAAGAAAAAGAAGAAAATGATGATGAAAATGGTTCCTCATCATAAATAATAATCAACTTTTTTTTTTTTGGAGGAAATAATGAGATGGATAATTGTATTTTATTTTTCCAATATTTAATATTTATAGAAACCTTAGATAATTTTTAAAATAATCCTGTGATGATGGTCAATTTATCATTTGTCATGCTAATCAATAATAAGTAAAAAAGTACATTTACATAGATTATTTTTATTTGATCATTGATTTTTGTTTTAATTATCATTTTATTTTATACATTTATACATTTTAAAAAAAAAAATTCATAATAAGAAATATTAAGCAAATAGCAAAAGATAAAAAAATGAAGAATGCTTTTTTAAATGCTTTTTTAGCTACAATATATATATATGTACATATATATATGTTACTATTGCATAGGAGACATATTCAAATATTCACTTAATGAAAATGCAGTATCTGGTGTTTTCATATCATTAATTG